>JACTOM010000869.1:1991806-2019684 GCA_015832385.1 Elymnias hypermnestra | reverse complement strand
TACCTACCTACCTACCTACCTACCTACCTACCTATCTATCTATCTATCTATCTATCTATCTATCTATCTATCTATCTATCTCGCTCGCTCTATATATTTCGCTCTATTTGATGCTAGATGGCTTATTATTTGTTTATAATCTACGTTTTGTGTAACTCACTCCATTTGATGCTAGATAGCGCCCTTATCAGTCTACATCGCTCTATTATGTTGTTTATAAGCACTGTTTTGTGTAATTCACTTCGTCTATCCAGGGTTCTTCACAACCCAGTTGTGGAGTACGGGCCTTGAGGCAATGCCTTATTACCCGGGCTTATTTTTTTCTCAGGCAGCGTCGATGCTCGGTATTTGTGTCTGCCCGTCATTCCGACCAGCTTACACCGGCGGAACCATCCAGGTTAATCCGAGTTCTGTCACTGCCGTCGAGTCGTCAACGCAGTCATCTTAACCCACACGTGGTGGTGGTGAACGCGGGAGCTCAGGAGGTAGTGGGCGCCCATTGCTTTCAGATCTATGATGCTGGCTGGCAGTAATTCGCGTACCCCATGGTACCCCATGTACCGACTGGCGGGATAGCACGTGCCCCCTCCGCCGGGAACCCCAGCTGTAGGAAGGCCTCGACCACTTCTTCCACTGGCGTGTCCAGTGGGAGGCCTTTAACGGCAATCTTAATAGGCATTTCCTTGGATGGCATGTAGCAGTGCCATGCCGCCGACGGGTTGTTGCCACCGTTGTTAACTCCGTGAGATTGTGCTGTAATACCCGGAATTCTTCTGCGTCGCCGGGTAGAAAACGCACACCCTTACCCAGTGGACGTGCATTAGGAGCGCGTCCGATCGCCGTCCTCAGCGCCTCAAAATGCCGCGTCCAGTTCGGAAGGCGCTCATCTACCATTGAGGGGTAGAAGCTCCTCTTCGGCTGAGAGGCGGCGGAAGGTGGCATTGGCGGTGCTCGCTGCGGTGACGGAACTCTGCGAGGGGAGGGGGGTGCTGCTGCGGCTGCAGCGTTTGAGACGTCCGACGCCCCCGGTTGAGGGGAGGTAGGTCTCGCCGGAGACGCCATTCCTGCGTAGCTGGTGGAATCGCGCGGCCGGCTAGCCGATCTGGAAGTTGACATCGTGCGTGCGCATTCTTTCCTAATTTGGTGGTGATGGGTGCGGGAGGAGATGATCTCCCCCTTCCGGTCGTACTATTTTGTGAACCTTTTGATAGGGTTTCGTTAGAGAACTCCAAGCTGGAACTGGTAGCCAGGCAGATACGTTTGTCTTCCTTGACCGCGTCTTCGCTAGAGTCGCCGATGAGAGTCGCCGATGGGAGTCGCCGGCCTTGTGCGCTTGACCGATTCTAGTGTCGCCGTAGTCTCAGTTACGGCAAGTGCAAATTCGGCCACGGCATCAGGCACGTAGAGCTCAGTTGATATCGGCACAGATACAGATCGTTGATCTCCGTCTCGTGGATTTGGGGCGGGGCGATGGCGGGGCGCACCTGCGTAACAAGGTCATCGAAAGCATCACGACGCACAATCACTCGTTGCGCTCCACCTCTTCTTGTGCCTCTCTTACATCGTGGGTCCAAGGGGAGAGGTTCCCCNGCTGGAACTGGTAGCCAGGCAGATACGTTTGTCTTCCTGGACCGCGTCTTCGCTAGAGTCTTCACACCTCCTCAGCGCGTGCAACCCAACCGAGTGAGACCCAGACGGGAGGTCCAGCTAGGCGGGCGCGAGCAGAGGCGTAGAAGCCGAGACACAGAGATTGTGGTGATCGCAAGCAAATCCCCTTCGGAAAACGGCGTTCCTTTTAGCGAATGAAAAAGGGCGTAGTATCTGTAACGTCAGTCTTAACGGGCGAGCACCGGCCGCTTCCTCGAGCCCAGCCGCGCAGCCCGGCGAGTACAACTGCACCGACGTGGACCGAAGCGCGGGGGAGGTGAGGTGGTTCGCGACAGAAACTCGTTGTCAGTCGAGCGACAGTCTTGTCTCACTCACAATTAGGGGGTTAGAGCAGGACAGCTGCGACACAGCGTGACACATGCTCTCGCTGTGACGGCCATCGGCGAACTGTAATTCACTCCAATTGATACTAGATGGCGCCCTTATCAGTGAACTGCGTGCAATCATTTTATTTATAATCAAAGAATTGGTTTTTGTATAATTAACTTCATTTCATACTAGATGGAGCCTATATCAGTTTACCCTGCTTAGCTGCCTACCTAATACGACTTCAAATCTAAAGTTAGAAGAGCTCACAACAGACTAAGTCAGGTAGATAGTAACATTACTACTTACAGTTATGTAGTCATGGACGGCCCGTCCCCTCGGAACACTTAACATCCACACAGTCTTTGTCACGCGCATATGTCACATACACCGGCACAAGCACACTCGCGAACCACCGCACTGGACTTGCCGGTTACGCTGTAAAAGCCAGTGGGACTCGTAGCTAAAGACACTACGAACAAAAAAAAAAATGGGTACATTTTTCTGACTTATTGAACATTTACAATGACTTATTGAACAATACAGAAGACGAGACTACTTGCGTCTTCGCGCGGCGACGGCTTGAGCAACTCTGAGGAGAACTCGAGGACCACACCGAGGCCGCAAAGAATTCGCCGCCGTCCCCGCGCTTCCCCGCGACGCGCCGCCGCGGGACCGACATCGGTGTGCGATTGACAGCAATGTTCACGACCATCGAGTAACAACAATTGTAACGGTGGAAGGTTAGGAAGTTTTCCACTCGTTACTTAATCATTTAACATACTCGTACAAATTAAAAACACTAGGTACTTAATAACAACTCAAAATGGCGGCAATATTCAAAATAGGCAAAGACAGTGACGTCTGAATTGTGATAGAGCAGTTAAAGTCCTATTGCACGGCTTTCTACAGATGCAGCCTGTGGGCCGAGTACTCTCAAAATCATACGACGCTCTCCGAGTACAATATAACGATACGTTCAGGGTGCTGACGAAGCTGCCTCGCTTCTGTAGCGCGTCAGGGATGTTCGCGGAGGCGCGAGTTGGTGCGGAGATTGCGGGGCAGCACCGACAGCATCCTGAATATGATCGCTACCAGGTTGGCCTGTCAATATGTGAGTAGGGAACTTATATAAAACCTTTTGCGACTGGCCTCTTCGCGTGTGCTAATAAAATAAATTCAAATTATTCCGAAGAGAAGATTTATACAGCCACGCGAGGAGATCAGTCGTTGCTTGTTTTCCGCGCCGTCAAGTCATGTTCCGCTCATATGTGTAAATCATCTGCAAACTTTAATCCTTCTCCACGGCTATGCTGGAGCATCCAACCCGCACATCGCGTCGCACTCCAGCTAGCCAAATGTGAATCACTGCTGCGCTATTGTAATGGATTGGGCGGCAGTGACTGTAATAGGCTAGGGATATAGGTAGTTATGCAGGCCCAACATGTGCCCACGTGTGGCCATTCAGACATCTGTCAGTAACATTTTACTCAAAATTGACAAGGGATTCCTGACCCTTAGATGCGCATAAAAAAAAAAAAAAAAAAAANAAACAAAAAAAAAAAAAAAAAAAAAAAACGCAGCACATGTGATTACATGATGCAAGTGGCCCGTCCCTTTTTTATATCTTCAAGGGCATTGTGGTTCGGAAGAACAAATAAACACAAGCAGGCAGTCACGGCTTGCACTCCGACCGATTAAGTGATTTAGATCCTCGAAGTTCGTTTTCAATAATTTATAAATACAATCTTATATTTTATTTGCTTTGTTACTTCGAAACCGCCAAGGTCGCCGCCCAAATTCGACTACGTTGAGTTTTGTTTATTCGTTAAATCCCTCACATAGATTAAATGTTTTCTTTTTTACGAACACAACAACAGGAGCCTGAGGATGCTTGAAATAGAGATATTATTATCTGTTATATTATAATAAAGTATTTGTATTGATTTTCGACATTTTCAATAATTTAGTGACAAATAAATTTCTAACACGTCTTCCCGTTTCTCGCCCTCTGAATCTCGAAAATGAAGTTAAACATAAAGAACTGCCATATGTACTTTGTACGCACGCCATTTATTTTTTTATCTCGTGTTATGTGTCTCGATATTGTTTCCATCGATATGTCGATGTTATCGAACCGAAGCATCGATGTTTTCATAACCTAATTAATATACATGTTTCACTTTACAACGAATATATATCTAACTAATAAACTAATAATTATATGAAAAGAAAAGATATTTGACGATTCATAAATGCTGCAATGAGCCTACTCGAATAAAGATATTTTGACTTTGACTCGACTTTAATGCAATTGTAAATTCATAACATCATTTACGTACAATGTCTGATAAAAATACTCTTCACGAATTGAAATTTCTTTTTTTGAAGTCGGTCCAGGAATTTTAGCTCGAAGAAAATTTCAATTTCAATTTTTCTTTATTTCATTCTTTAAACTTCTATGCCTTCCTCCTATCCTATTGCAAGACGATTGGAAAAACCGTGGCCGACTCCACCGAGACATCGATGGGCACGAAGCTTCAATCTTATAACAATAATCTTAAAAAGAGACCTCTTTCATCGGTTGTGCGAAAATATTTTATTAAAAGTCCGAATACGTTGTTAATTGCCAGTCTGACACAGGAAAAAGCCATGACTTTGTTGATTCAAACAGAAGTAAGAATAACATTCGTCACTGACACTTTACTGCAATTATTGTTACATATTATTTTTGTTCTTCCACAAACATCTAGCAGAAATGCCGGGGAACGGCACCACAATGAAACACGTTCCGTACACAAAATATTTTAATATGCTGAGACACCGCCAGCTCGCCCGACGCACCGACACCCGGCATCCCCTCCGGAGGACGCCCGGGGAGGCCCCGACGCGTCGGCGGGCGACAGGGTCCGTCGACGATATACGCGCGTGGATCTCCGCGGACGGAAGACCCCGCGATCTTCAATAGGGTCGACATGATAATCGACGAGGGTGAGGTCGCACATTCACATCCGTCTCGTTCGCCGATCGATCGCTTCTCGGTCGCCGGTGGAGGCGCCGACGGACCGAAGAGCGATCAGCGAGTAAAAGAATCGCGGTCGACCGGCGACGGAACCGCCGTTGCCGACGAAGTCGATCGGATGGAAAGAGTCCACGAGCGACCGGGGCGCCGGCGGCGCGCCCCGCCCTCGAGGCCCGCCTACGTCCGCGTCGGCGCGTACGCGGGAGTGGCGACCTGCGCGCTGCGGCCGCGCCGCCGCTGCGGCAGGATGCCCTTGCGCGCCATGAAGAACCTGTGAAAAGCCGCGACGCCCGTCACGCGCATTCGCCGGCCGCACGTCGCATTCGACTTAACTCTCGAGGTCCGCTTGCGAATACGATCGCTTCGGAGCGTACCGAGCGGAGCGGCACTCACCGGATGGTGGAGATGGGGATGTTGAACTGCTCCGACACGGTCTGGAACGTGCAGCCGCGCGAGACGCACTCCGCCGCCTCCCGCAGCACGCCCTCGCTGCGCCGCACGCGCCGCGCGAGCCCGTCGCCGGCGGGCGCGGCGCCGCCCGCGCGCCCCGGCGGCGCCGCCTCCGCGAACGGCCCGCGCGCCTGCAACGCGGCTCGCGGGTGAGGCCGGCGCCGGCGCCGCGAGGCGGACCGCTCGAGGAGCACTCACGGGCTGGCGGATGAGGAAGGCGGGCGGCTCGTCGCGCGAGTCGTAGGTGTGGTCGCCGGGCGCGCGACGCCCGCCGCCGGCGCCGCCGCCCGCATACTGGCAGCGCACCTTGGCGACGGCGAACTCTGCAAAGCAGCCGCGCGTCACTTCCGCTCCGTCTCCCTTCGCGAACCGGCCCTCCCTTCGGTACCGCCGTCCGAGCGAAGGTGCGCCGATTCTCCATTCGACAATCGGTGTTACGAATGGCGACGCCGGATTTCAAAGGTGCCACTAGCACGTTTAAATTTCTGTAGATTCGCGTTTTAAAATGCCACGAGCGAGAGCTCCACTCTCCCAGCCCGAGAATCACACGCGGCAACCGAACGAAAACTCGATAGGGATAGATTCAAATACCGTATTGCGACGAATTCATAGGCGACCGACGCTCAACGGTTTGATCGGTCGAGGAGAAAAGTCGGGAAGGCGTGGCTCCACCGGAGATTTCGAAGATCGCTCCCCGGAACTTTCGCCCGGCGAATGAAACATCTACAGTAGTGCATTTAAAATATTTTATTTCAATTTAAGAAAATATACATCAACTCTATATATGTACGTCCTTAATCTAGTCGTCGCGGTTTACTAGTTCGACTTCGGCGATCGATAACAACGAGATACACGCGAAGCCGAGGCGTCGGCGGCCCAACGGCGCGGCCGAACGGTACGACCGCCACCGACGCGAAGCGCGGCCGCGCCGTCGGCGGCGACGGGCACGCCCGACGCGAGTCACGTCACACGCGCGACGGCGGCCGCGGCGGCCGCGGGCGACGCGCCGAGCCGCCTCAGTCGGGCGGAGGGGGCGCGCGCGCGCCGCGCCGGCCCTTCGAGAACTGGCTCTTGATGTGGTACTTCTCCATCCAGTTGCGCAGCGTCTTGCGCGGCACGCCGTACTGGTTGGAGGCGGCGTACACGCTGAAGCCGCGCTTCACCGCCACGAGCGCGTCCCGCAGGTGCTGCGACGAGTACTGGCGGTACACCTTCTCGCGGAACACGTCCGTCTCCACGTCCACCACGGCGTCCGGCCGCCGGCCCACCGCCCGCGGCCGCGCGCGCACGCGCGGCGGCCGGCGCGCGCCTGCAACCAGCGAGGAGAGCGGCCGCCCGTCAGCCGCGGCGCGACGCCGGCGCGACGTGCGAGCGGGCCAAATGAAACACGGACACTTCGCATGTATATATTTATTTCGATAACCCTCGTCGGTCGCGACGATATAAATAGATCTATATAATAATAATAATACATCGGGCGGACTCATACGTGCACATTCGCATTTCGAAATCGTAAAAGTACAACGAGAACGCGAAATCGACTCCGATCGCAAACGGGCACACGGCGCCGCGAAGGGGCCGGCGCCGCTGCGGAGCGACATCGACACGACGCGCGCTAAATACACGGCTCGCGCCGAGGTATGTATAACTATGCTAGTAGGCACTTCGTGGAGGGGCGCGCGGGCGGCGAACGGCCCGCCGCCGCCCGCGCCCGCCCTGGGACTAATAAATAACACCTCGCAGACTCACTAGACGCACCGTCGTAGGAACATATCACGATTAGGTTCAGGCCTCGCGCCGCGCCGCGGCGGAACCCGATATTCCAGACGATCGTTCGTTTGCGACTCTCCAGCCCGAAAGGTCGAAGCGAGCGTTTCAGAAATCGACTCCATTCGTAAAACGTATGGGCGATCGTCTCGAATATCGCGCGAAGGATCGTCCGCCGCGAACGCGTCTTAGATACTAATTAAGTACAGTACTTTAAGTAACAAATAAGTCAATACGCCTATAACTAGGGGCGGCCGCGTAAAATTACTCTAAAATTTCATTTTCAAGTCTTGTCATTATCTTCGGACGCAGTCCTACGAGCACACGAATTTCCGAAAGGCCAATTGCTCCCACGCCGCCCTGCGACGGCGACGTCGTCGGCCCAAAGACGGCCGGTCGGGTGACGAGGAATTCTCCGGGGACGACGTCGCGCATCGCAGAACTGGACGTTTTAAATACACGCTAGTCGATATATATACGCTAATATAGAAATCTTTGCTTCGTCTTTGGCGGGGGGTCGCGGGGGTCGCGGGGGTCGCGGGCGCGCTAGGCGGCCGGCAGGCGCTCGGCGGGCGCGAAGGGCGGGCCGGCGGGCGGCGGCTTGCCGTCGTCGTCGCTGGAGGCGGGCGGCGCGGCGCGCTGTCTGCGGCTGTTCTCCACGAACTGCTTCAGCTGCTGCGGCATCGGGAACGACGACTTGATGTGGCAGCGCTTCATCCAGTTGCGCAGCGACTTGCGCGGCACCTTGTGCGTCTGCGCAGCCCTGCAACGAGTGCGGCGTCAGCGCGAGCGCCGCGCGGCCGGTCCCCCGGCGCCGCGGGCCCACCTGTAGATGCTGCCGCCGCGCTTCACGTCCATGAGCGCCGCCCACATCGCCTCGTTCGAGTAGCGCCGGTTCGGGTTGAATTTGCCCATCATCGCGCGCTCGAGGTCCTTCCGCGCGAGCCCCGAGGAGCTCACCTCCTTCCCCTCGAGGNCACGACGCTCTTCCGATCTGGCCGCGGCGGCGCGGCTTGGGCCCCCCGCGGCCTCCGCGGCCCCCGCCGGCGCCGGCGCCGCCCCCGCCGCGGCCGCGCCCCGCGCGCGACAGCGACACCTCGAGCTCGCCGCTGCGCTCCAGCCAGCGCTTGTAGTAGTCCTCCTCGGCGTACGGCGGGCCACCTGCGGAGGGAGCGCGCGACGTGACACCCGGCGGCGCCCCGCGAACCATGGGTGCCCGCGGCCGCGGCCGGATGTCTGTGAGGCCGCCGACAGCCATGGTTCGAGCAACTGAAGCGTCTACCAACTCTCAAATACTGAAACTCGGCCTACCTTACAGACATCCGTCGCGGACCGCGCGCGGCGGCGGGCACTGGACGCGGACCTTCACCGGACGGAAAACGAAACGCGTCGCGAAAGCGCGAGAGAGACGGCGGCCGCGAGCCGCGCTGCCGTAAAGTGACACGAGTGACGCGCGCCGCGAGAACACTCACGCGAGAGCGCGCCGCGAGAACACTCACCGCGAGAGCGCGCCGCGAGAACACTCACCGCGAGAGCGCGCCGCGAGAACACTCACCGCGAGCGTGCGCCGCGCCGCCGTCCACGCCGCCCTCGCCGCCGTCCTCCTCCTGCAACAGACGGGGTCCTCGTCGCGCCGGCCTCGAGGCCGGGCGGGCGGCGGGCGGCGAGGAGCCGCGCGGCGTACCTCGTCGCAGTCCAGACGGTCGTCGTCCAGCTCGCCGTAGTACAGGCCGTCCTCCTCCACGGTTTCCTCCTTAACCTCGCGCTCCGCCAAGAGGCGCGGGCGCGGCGCAGCGGCCGGCGGCGGCGGCGCTGCGGACAGCCTTCGTGTCGTTTAAAGTCGGACGGCTTGGCCCGCGTTTTAGATTAGGTTATATTTCAAATATGAGCGCGACCGTTTCGAGCTCGGGAGAACGGACGGCTTTTTTGCCCCGATTCCCTTTGAGACGTTTTTATTTATATGTATATAAAATTTAAAGATCCCGGGTTCGCGTCTCGGGTCGGACATATTGGAAATCGATATCGGGTTCGGGTGGCGAGTCGGGGTCGCCGCTTCGCCTGCGGCGCACGAGCGGGCGCGCCACGTGGCCTGCGCTCTCCGTCGCTCGCCGCAGCCACTATTCGCACGAGCGCGGTCTCACCGGGCACGGGCGCAGGTGCGGGTGCGGCGGGCGCGGCGCCGTCGACCGGCCCCGCCGCCTCGCCGGAGCACAGCCCTGCAACAGCCGCGGCACCGGTTGGGTCAATCATATTTTTCGAATAGTCCACGCTCGTCGTATGCTTCGAATGCAGCCATGACAGATTAACAAAATATAACAGAGTAAAGTCAATTTTCTTTTCAGATATCTGCGTCTGTAACATTGTTTTTGTGCGGGTGTGTAAAATTGTGTGTGGGCAACCGGTGAGTGGTGACACGCGATCTTCGAACGACTATAAGACTAGCATTTCTAGGCATTCGGTATTTTGAAAGTCTGCCATTCGCTCGAAGAATCCGTTTCGTTCGGAAGCCCCGTCTTCCTTTTACGAGGCGGCGTCTTGTGTCATTAACCGCAATTATATTCCTGGCATCTATAGCTTTATCTTTTTATTTATATATTATATACTAGCTGAATCCGCGACTTCGTCTGCGTGGAATGTTTTTTGGGTATCATTTTCATTAATGTAGGTAAATTGTTTTACATATACGTATAATTATTTTTAAAGTAAAAATTTTTATTAACACCCCCCGCAACCGCAGTATTTCGAAAAATCCGTTCTTCGCTCACCTCTACTCGTCAAAAGGAATATTCCTACCAAACTTCCAGTCTCTACACCTTATGGTTCCAGTTAAAAGAAGAAACCCATCCCACCGGCCGAGACGCGCCGCCGAGAGAAGAGAACGCGCGCAGGAGACGAACTACCGGCGCGCTACTAGCGGGCGCTACTGGCGGGCGCCGCGTCACTCCACATCGGATGAGACCGCAGGCGAACGCCGACCCGGCGGCGGCGACGGAAACGGCACGAGCGTATCGGGCACCGCGCGACCGAAGAGAAACAGACTGACACCCGACCGAACGAAGCGCACCCACCTCTGATCTGCAGCGCCTCAGCGGAGCGAAGCAGGCTGGGCAGCTCCTCCTGCGTCACATTCACCTCGCCCTTGTACATGAAGTCCACGAGCGCCTGCACCTCGCTGAAGCGCATGTCGCGCAGGAGCACGATGGGGTGCGTGCACGGGTTCTGCAGCAGCAGCCGCTCCAGGTAGGCCGAGCACGCCGCTAGCACCAGCTTGTGGCAGCGCAACTGGCGCGATTCGCAAGCCAGCGTCACGTCTGCGAACTGCTCCGTGAGCAGCAGCCGCGGGAACACCGCCTGTCGTACACCGCACCGTCACGCAGCCGCGCCACGGGCGCCTCGGGCGCCCCGACCCCGGCCTCGCCCGGGCCTCGATCCCGGCCTACCTGCAGGTTGCTGTGGTACGAGTTCCAGCGCACGCAGAACTGCTGCGGAGGCGACGCCATGCTGCTAGCGGTGCGCGCGAGCGCTCATGGCCCGGCGGCGGGCGGCGGGCGGCTGCTGTCGGGCGGCGGCGCAGAGTCGGCTCTCCGTCTGGCGAAGCTCGTCGCGGTGCGGCGGCGGCGGCGGCAGCGGTGCAAACGCGTGCGCGGGAATGCTCTACTGCGACGCCGAAACTGTGCTGCTTTCGAGGCGGTGGGTGCGGCGCGGGGCCCGCTGCGTTCGGCTCGGAACCTGCGCGATGACGATCCTATTGTGTTTCGAAGGAAGCGAGCCTGTCGGGCGGCCCTCGAGTTCGGTCGACGATCCGAGCCGAGGAGATCGCGCGCCGATCCGACGGGGCGCCGGTTCTCGCAGCTCCGACGGCCCCGGATCGGCGTCCTCCGGAAGGAGTAGATCGCCTCGCGCCGAGTGGCCGCGAGTTCATCGCCGCACGAGGTCGAACGCCCGCGACGAGAGCGTTCCGCGACGTTCCGTACGGAACGGTCGTAGTATGAAAAAAATTGTGAGCGCTGCCCCGCCACGAGACCGCCGCCCCGTCCATCGGGCGGAAGCGCCGCCGCGAACGTCGAGCCGCCGAAACCAACACGTCGTCAACCGAAAGATTGCCCTCCACCGGCGAGCTCTCACCGAACCGTACACGTATTACGCCGTGACTCGTAAAAGTTTGATCGACCATTCAAAAATTGAAAGACGACGAAAGTGCGGAGACTTCAATCAAAAATCCTAATATCGCCTGAAAGGATCGAAAATAACGCAGCCCGAGACGCGACAGACATTCGGCGAGCTCTGAACATCCGAAGGGGACGCTATCTTTGAAAGATAAGCAAAAAAGCGGCCGACGGGGGGTCCGGCGGCCGTCGACCCGGGGCCCGCACCCGAAATAGGCGGCGCGGGGGTCCCGCCCTGCGCACGCTATATCGGGCCCGCGGAGCGCCCCGACACGACCCCTCGCGGCCCGAACTCGAAGACGATTCGCGGGACGAAGCGCGAGCTCCGTCTGCCACGACCGTTGACATCGGACACACGCCGTGGAGACCGTTCGGACATTTCAACTTCATCGTATCGCGGAGACGTCGGGCTCCGAGGAGAAATAGAGCTAGTGAGGAGCGTCCGTCGACTGTGGCCGGTTGCCCTCGAGGCGAGTAAAAATATAATATGGAAAAATGAAGTTTTTGAAATGAATGAATTTTTTCTCTGAGAGTTTCGTAATGCCATCCTCGATCGCACCATGTATTCTCATGGCCCACCGGCCCGCGAAATTCGAATTCCTTTTTTTCCAATAGAAAGTGGCCCGCCTCCGGGTGACGTCTGCCGTCTGCCAATTAGGCGCCACGAGCAGACAGACAACCGGGCGAAAATCTCTTTAAATTCATTTTTATCGAAGTATCTTATATACCGCCGCAAGCTATGATTTGAAATTGGAAACGGACAATACCGTGTTTTTATTTTAACTTTAGACGTTTTTTTTGCTTAAATTTTTGTGCGTTAAAAAAACGTATACCGTCGTTTCGAGCGTTACGGCTTCCACGGTCGCGGGGGAAAACGGCCAGCGGTGGACTTTATTTTGTAAGAACACATTAACGATAAAAGTTTTTAAAAAACTGAAAAATAAAATACATAATCACAAAATACGCGATAAATTTTGAGTACCGTTTGAAATATCGTGCGTCTCCGAACGCTCCGTTTTTAACGTCGCTTCGATCCCGAAAAGCGTTTCGACCTCTCCAAACAACAAAAGCGGGAGCACAGAACAGCGCTCGCGAGTCATCGTACGACCGAACATCCGCACGTCCGAAACGACGTCCGCATACACTTTCGACGTCAACACTACACAGATTCGGTCGACCGAGTCGAACATTTCGCACCCGAGGCCCGACCGGCGACATCACTACGCGGATCCGAGTAAACAAACACGTTCCAAGTTCGAATGCGATGCATCGGAACACGGAGCGTCCCGCGTCACGCCGCGGCCGCGGAGGCCGCGAGAGACGGGCGCTCCGCGCGAGAGCCGGCCGCCCGCGGGCCGGCGCCGCGCCTCCCCGAGCCGAAATGCCGAGCCGTACTCACCGCCGAAGCCGCGGCGATGGACACTAATATTTGCACGGCGTCGAGCGGCGACGCGCCGATCACTGCGCTGCGGCGATAACGAATCGTTCGACGCGCTACTCGAGAGCGTATGCTCGAGAGTCGAGACGCGAGCGCGGAGCCGCCGTTCGCCCGATCCCGAAATAGTATATCGGACCCCGAGCGACGCCGTAAACATTGGCACCGACCGCCCCGCGCACACGTGCGGCCCTCCTACAAAATCAATACCGCGCCGGGCGGCCACCGCCGACCGCCGACCGGCGACGGGCGAGCCGTTTCAGCGCTCGCGTGAAAATGCGCCTCTTCGCGGGCGCGGCCTCGGCGCCGCCGCCCGCTCACTCACCGGGAATCGTGCGACGACCGCGCGGAACCGCATCACGTATGCAATTAGCGGCGAGCGAT
Source organism: Elymnias hypermnestra (assembly GCA_015832385.1). Lineage (NCBI taxonomy): Eukaryota > Metazoa > Arthropoda > Insecta > Lepidoptera > Nymphalidae > Elymnias > Elymnias hypermnestra. Next base: position 2,006,486 of record JACTOM010000869.1, on the reverse strand, counting down.
GTTTTTTAGCCGTGAAAAATCAATAATTTTTAAGAGCACGAAACCGTTCATATTTTTCCACCCCCGCCGCCCCCCGCCCTCGACCCCGGCCGCGGCCGAGTGAAAAACTCGCCGCGAGAAAATGCGAGCGAAAGGGACGCACCCATGCCGCCGTCGCGGGCGAGCGAGACGGGCTGCGTGCCCCGACCCGTGACGCGAAGCGAACCCCGCTGGCGCCGACCGCCTACTCACTACTCACCATATTATATCTTATGGAACGACGGAGCCCTAGAGCTCATTGACGATAATCGGTATCGAAATACCCCGAGCGCATTTTGACGGCAAAAGTCATGCGACGTCAACACGACGCCGTCACATGTTGTCATAGACAAGACTATTTTTCTCTAGTTTCGAAACGGGTCACCCCTCATCGATCACTCGGGTTGTCATTTCATATTATTATAAACTAAAAACGCTTCGTGTACAGCAGAAGGGCGAAACTCTCATTTGAGCGACAAAACAAAAATAAAGCATGGAAAGTAGTGACATCTACCGAAAACAGAAAGGCGTAGTAGTTTCTTAAAACGACATAGATGGAGTTAAAACAAACAGATTAGGGATGTCTATATTAGGATAAAATCGTCGTTAACATCCTAGTATATATCGATTACAAAACATCGATGTTTTAAATCTTAACTAATATTTTAAAGAGGAAACATTTGTGTTTTTGCATGTAAGTATGTATGTTTCACGCAAGTTTTCACACAAGAACTGCTGGACCGATTTCGAAAAATTTTCACAATTAGAAGGCTGCATTTTCACTGTGCGACATAAGCTATATTACTTTTTCAAAAAAATACTATTTCTTTAAAACCATAGATAATTTAAAACGAACTTGCTTTCTGGCACCATAAATGAGGCCTAAATAGAAGAAAATTAAAAACTGCGTACACATGTTAAAAGTGAAACTTCATTGGACAACTAATTTTTAAATCTTGTTTATATTTATACAAATTTAAAACTTTGGATTTTCGAGACTTAGAGGGAGAGAAAAAGGAAGATATGTCAGAAACTTAATGAATTCAATTGCCATTAAAATATTAAAAGTACCGAAAATTAATACAAATAATTGTAATTCAATAAGTATTGACATAACGCGATCTAATTAAAATCGTAAAACAATACAGCGCTCTGTGGAGTAAGCTATAAAACCAATAATTTAGGAAGTGAAACTACCATACAAACTGTTTGAACGACAACTAATTAGGTTAACCATTAATAAGAGTTCGTTGAATCCATATGGATAGAGTTAATATGAACGGTTTTTATTTTATTGACACATCAGCTTAGCGATGATCAAATTTAGGAAAATGTCGATAGCAAAACATCGATGTTTTAGGTAAGAAATAAAATTGTTTGCTCTATTTATAAAATGTATTTAGTTTTTGTTCCTTATACTCCTGATAGCTGTTATACAAGCTAGAGGATCTTTGAAATATATATTTTGATATACAATGAGATTGGCGACTACAATGACAGTAACATTTCCCGTTTGTAGCAATGTTTTTGTTATGTATCTGTGAACATTGTAGTTAGTCTATAATAGAGACGATCCCCGCTTAATCACAAGCTTCGGTGCTGTGGGAGGGGGGAGTGACGCTGACGTCTGACGCTAACAATGGCGTATTGTTATCAGACATGGGAAATGTCATTACTTTTAAATCGCTGTGACCGTTGTTCCATTTCGCATTATCCCTTTACAGATCTATTACGAGTATAAAGGAACAATAACCCCATTTTATATATAGAACAAACAGTTTTATTTGTTACCGAAAACATCGATGTTTCGTTCTCGATATAAGTACATATCTTTAGTTGGATGTCAACATCGATTTTATCCTAATATCGCATCCCTAACTTGCTTGTATAAGGTCTTATCTGGAACGCCTCAAAGGAGTACTATACGACTAACACTTCGGTAGATGTCACTACTTTCCCTACTTTATTTCTGTTCAATTGCTTGTGTGAGTTTCATCCCCCCTGAAAATAACTATCGTTACAATGTTATTATGGTTAAGATCTTTTTGAATAAGTATATCATAAATTTATATCGGGTTTTATCAATGAGAATACAAAGACACGGGTATTAAATGAAAGTGGAATAACGTCGGACGGGGCCTATGCGATAGCAATGCAAATGGGAAAAAAGGAGGCTGATGTGCAAATAATAAACGCGAGAATAAATAGTGTCAATTATTCCAGGGAATCATAAAAGAGATGAGAATGGGAAAAAGAATTAGTGTCTATGCTGTGGAGTGTGGACATCACAAAGAGAAGTGATGGTTTAAAGACAAGCAGTGCCTTGTGTGTGGAAAGAAAGGATACCTGAAAAATGTTTGTAAAGCTAAATCTAAGAAATTTAAACGTAACAATAGACAGCATAACTCTTTGGAAAAGTGTGGTGATCAACGTGGAGATAAAGAAATCTTACAGTTTACATTCAAATGTTGTACATATTGAGCGATTATCGCAATGTACCGCCCTATTCAACAGATTTAGAGGTAAATTTTTGTAAAATGTCTTTTGAAACAGATACAGGAGCCGCTATTAGTGTTACTAATCTGAATGCAAAAATTATTTCCTTCAGAAAGTCAAATATATAATAGAAAGAAAGAAAAAATGTTTATTTCAATTGTGCCAAACATTACATTAGCTCATAGAGCACCATTGTCTGGTGCCATGCATGCCTGGCACAACCCTGAAAAAGGTACAAGCTCAGCATTCTACTGTATGGTCCAAGCAAACGTTGAAACATACAGCGCTGATTTTCAGCAAATACCTTAACCAAGGTGACGCCACGGAAAGGACACAGTCTCACACTAACATTTTTAATTATTATTAAGACTAAGTACTTATTATTCAAATACAGCTAAGTTTAACTTAAAATTAAATGTTACATATTTACTAAATTAAGAAAAGTAAAAGTATTCTTACAAAAAAAAGAAAAAATTAATACCAAAATAATATAACAATATAAATATCAATATCAACGAGTACAACTTTAACACAACATTATAAAATAAAATATTAATTTAAAAACAAATAAAATAAAAATCTTGTAAAGTATAACAATAAATAACAGAGAATGCAGGGGGATTTAAAATGATTATATATATATTATTTATTTATAAGTAAAAGCTTAATGTATTAAATAAAAAATAATAATTGATTAAATTTTAAATTACTCGTATCTACTATATAAATGAGTACTCCGCCACATCTTGAAATTCAACCTGCTTCATTAATAGGAATTCTCTTAGCTTCCTCTTAAATGCAAATTTATTTTTAATATTCATTATTGGAGGAGGAATGTTATTCCAACATTTTGTGGCAGAGTATGTGAATGAGCCCCTGAATGCTGCTGTTCGGTGAAAAGGAACTAGAAGTGACTTGCGAAGACCTCTGCCACCATCACAGATCCAATTCAACTTATTTATTAAGTACAAAGGCTTGCCTTGTGTTACGACGCCGAAGAGGAGACCTGCAAGATGTAGCTTCCTCCTTGACCTCATTTTTAACAGTCGCTGGTTATTTAAGAATGGAGTGACATGGGTTCTAGGAGGAATCTCGAAACAAAATCTTGCACTCTCTGTATGAGACGCATCGTACGACACAGTAATCGAGGTCCGAACACAACATCCGCGTAGTTGAGTTTCGACAGAACTAAAGGCTCTACCAGCTGCGAGCGCACTTCAACTGATAGATACTCACGAACTTTGTAGAGGATCTTTAGCCTGTAACAACAATTTCGAACCACCTCCGCTATATGGTCTTCGAACCTCAAACCTGCGTCCATCAGCAATCCCAAATTACGCGCCTTGTCAACTCTCTCAATGACGTTACCCCCAAAACTTAAATTTACTTGTGGACCAATGCCACGTAGTTGCTTAGCAGAGCCCATTAACATAAATTTTGATTTAGACGAATTTAAAAGTAATGAATTGCGGTCAGACCAAGCGAGTCCAACACGGCACAAGTCATCATTAACAAAGCATACTGCCTCATGAAGGTTTTTAGCCTCGAAATGATAATACAAGAGTGACCTTAACTTAAGATCTTATGATAATAATTTAATAACTTCTGTAGGATTTATTAAATGTGGTCATCCCATATAAAAGTGAGAAAATTGGGCCACAATTGTATGGGATAGAAAAGGGAGGGCCTCCACTCTTCCGTAAAGATTTGTTAAATAATTAAATGTCAAAATATTACATTTCAATAAATTAAAAACTTTCTTTTTAAGTTATTGTTAAAACAACACCAAAAGATTTCAAAGCCACTGTGTGATGACTTCAAGGTCTTATAAATAGATTTTACAGGATTACAGCATCCTATATGTAAAATAGGGGAGCTCTTTGTAAACCTTAATAAAGAGGAGAAGTATTCTAGAGTAGATTTAGCTCATGCCTCAATCAATGCATATGTACACACTTGGGGTAGTTTCAGTATAATAGATTACTATTCGGGGTTAAAGTGGCACCAAATGTGTTTGGAGTCTAAGTATAGCTGTTTTAATGGATGCTGTAGTAGTAATGGAGAGATGTGATTTGGAACATTATGATAAGTTTATTTTTTGGTTTCAGTAAATTGAATGAAGCAGGGCTCACAGTCAGCATGGATATGTGTATATTTTGTGCAGAGAGTATTAATTATCTTGGATATACATTGTCAAAGGATGGGTTTAGGTTTTACCTGATAATAACAAAATAGAGGCAATTGTTGAGAGCTCCTAGCCCAACATTTGGAATAACTAAGTTTAACCAGTACCTGTGGAGGCATCAATTCACCTTGATAACTGATTCATAGCCATTAGTGAGTATATTTGGTCCAAAGAAAGGTATACAGACCATAGCTGCTAGTAATTGTTATGCACTATCGTTGTCTGGCTAGAAATATAATATTATATATGTATAATCTGAACTTAATAATTCTGATACTATGTCAAGATTACCCTTGTAGAGATCTGAATGTCAAAATAGGTATGAATGTTTTCAGTTTTGAATTTCATTATCATTAATGTATGTGTACCTATAGATTGTAACCAGATCAGAAAAAAATTATTGTTAGACCTGATCATAATAACTGGATTGAATAATATAAAGAACGACTGGGGATTATATAAAAACTGGAAGATTTTGGTGAGCATTGTAATTTATATATTAATAACCATATTTCTATAAGAGAGAATGATTAACAGTTGAGTTGTCCTTCCAAATAAATTAATTGTAATAAATTTTGTGACCTCCATTCTACACATTCAGGAATTGTAAAGATAAAATATATAGAAGTTATTTTTTGTGGTCCTCTGTTGATAAAGATAAGCAATTAGTGCCACTTGCGTTTCTGAAAGATCAAATCCAAATAAAGTAAATTTACATGTCCGAGAAAACCATGGTCACATATACAAATGAATTATTTAGGCCCCTTAGGGCCATATATGGCAAAATGTATTTTGTTTTGTTGTGTGCTTATACAACATGGATAGAAGTGGAAGAGGCTCCTGCCACCTCAATTCGAGTAATAAAAATATGGAAGAGATTATTTGCTACATTTGGTTATCCAGATTCAATGTGTAGTGATGATAAACCTGTTTCATTTGCTCAAATTTGAGTCTATAGAGTTGGGGAATCAAGCAATCTTCTTCACCTCCTTACAATCCGCAAACTAATAGCCAGGCGGAAAATGCTGTTAAAACATATAAAATTGTATGAAAAAAGAAATATGAACGATTTTATTTTATTTTGCCTGAGATTGAAAATGTTTGGTAGACAAGACACGGACCCCGCACCGCTACTGGCATACATTCACGACGCACGACTCGACCGGACCCGCTAGTTGGACGCTTTTGCTATATCAACCATTCTTGTAAAGTCCACATTAAATCATTTATCATACAAGCCACTTTCGTTTTATTACCAGCCCAACAGGAAGCCAGGACTCCCTGTTACTCATATAGGGCACTGGCCCCAACATGGAATCTAATGAGTAAAATGAAAAGTCCGCCTCCAGCATTAGTATTAGAGAGGCGTCGTGGGGTAATAAACAAACCATATAGATTGAATTAATGAGAACTCGTGTCTGTATTAGCATAAATTGAACTAAAATACGTTGTACGTACATTAAAGTAACACAAGAATGTTGCAAGTAGGGATGATCGATATAAATCGATGTTTTGATTTCGATAACATCGACCATCAACGGGAATAAAATATCGAAACGTCAACGGTTAAAAAATCAACAGTGAAACAGTCCACACTCGCGTCTGCGATCCGTACTCCCTTATCCATAGCGTTATTCTTTAAAGAATCAACGTATTTTTAATTTTATTTAGATCAATCATAGAATGTCACTCATACATACAGATGTATAAAATAATGGCTATTACTCAATTAAACATTATCATTGCACTTGCACTGAAAATTAAAGAAACTACTTGGACATATATTATAAATAACAAAAAGATAAAACTAAACACCAATAACATATCTAAAAAGAAATTACAAAAAAATAAACTTAATGTTGACTAATACATTATAGCTTTAATAGTTCCTGGTTTTTTTAATGTAGTACCAATATTTATTAAAATGCATATAATACATAGGCGATATTTTTTTTCTTGGCAAACATTTCTGAAAAGTAAACTTGTAAAATGAAAAACAAATCAAATACGTAATAATTGTAGGAAGACCCCCCACAAGGTGGACCGACGATATAAGAAAGGTCGCCGGTAGTCGCTGGAGCCAGGTGGCGCAAGATCGGGCCTTCTGGGCATCATTTCGTGGGACCTATGTCCAGCAGTTCATCGGTTGACGCGACGACGACGACGTAATGATTAAATCTATACAATATATACAAATATATTTGTTTTAAATATATTTAAAATGAACACTAACTGAATGACGTGAAACACTACGGCTTCGTTTACGTCCGGAATTCCATGCGACAAACGGCATTTTCCGCGGTGAATCCCCGACGAAGTTTACTCGATGACTTTAAATACCCAGTCCAAATTTTGGTTATGTCAAACGAAGTTTTTAAAGTATTTGCCTTTTTTGTCAAATTGTGATAAATAGTTATATAAAATTATTTAATTATAATATAATATTTTCCTTTTTTGCTATCGAAAAACATCGATGTTACCATCGATATTTTTTTAATATCGATCATCACTATCTATATACAGACAACAAATTCTACATAATTTTTTTACAGTAAAATTATATTTAAAAATAAACTATATCGTCGTCGTCGTCGCTTCAACCGATGGACGTCCACTGCTGGACATAGGTCTCACCTAACGACGTCCACAAGGCCCGATCTTGCGCTGCCTGGCTCCAGCGGCTACCGGCAACCTTCTTTATGTCGTNCCCCGACGAAGTTTACTCGATGACTTTAAATACCCAGTCCAAATTTTGGTTATGTCAAACGAAGTTTTTAAAGTATTTGCCTTTTTTGTCAAATTGTGATAAATAGTTATATAAAATTATTTAATTATAATATAATATTTTCTTTTTTTGCTATCGAAAAACATCGATGTTACCATCGATATTTTTTTAATATCGATCACCCCTATCTATATACAGACAACAAATTCTACATAATTTTTTTATCATCATCAATGGCAACACGCACTGTTCGAAGACTTTGGTCTTCAGGCACTGAGGGTTATCAGACGAAAACATCTGGCGTAACTTCCCGAACGCAGCCCAACCGACCACAATCGGCACAACCACAAATAAACTATTCTTCTTCTTTAATTTATGGCTTTTATTGGTGCCAATCGGGCCCAATTATTCCGCCAACGACGTGTTTTCTGTGTTAATATCGAAGTCATTTTCCAATGTCCTTGGAGCACTTAAATTAAAGAGCTAGCATTATTTTAAAAAGTCTTACAAACGTTTATTAGTGTCTTAACATTTTCACAACTAGCAGCTTCGTTGGATCTTCATGTTAATGAACTTATATTTTATTTTTGGCGCGTTCGCCATTTTTACTCGTACATCTCCTACCTTTTTAATTTATTTCGCCAAATAAACTATATAAAAAGATATAATTATAAGTTCTTTCACTATATTCAAAGAATTTAGGCATTACAGCCTTTAAAAAGTTTGTATACAAAAATGGTTGTTTATAAGAAATTCTATATCTTGTCATATAAATACATACATTTTTCAGGTATCTAAACAAACGTTATGCTCATTGAATTTAGGAGACAGGCACAGGTGCCAAATCTTTTTTTAAGGTATTTGCCTTTAATGTCCAATTTTTGATAAATAGTCATAGGTTTTTTTTTGCTACAGAAAAACATTGATGTCTATAGGTCTTCGTTTTTTTATAATATCGAGCATCCGTAGTTGCAACTCTGTATTATGTTAGTCAAGCACAGTGTAGCTTTTAGGGGAAGGAGTTGTTATGTATCTGTGAACTTTGTAGTTAATCTACCATGGACGATCCCCGCCTAATCTCGAGCTTCGATGGGGGGGGGGGGGAAGGGATTGAGGTCTGACACCTAGCGATACTTTTCCAATTTTTCCTTCTCATTACAAAATACATTGCATCTATCTGCTGAATATCAAATTTATATTTGCTGTATTTGTAATTCCGTGATTGTTATTAATATCATACAATACACACACACGGAGATACTTGGGGGTTAATTCCTTTTTTAATTAAATAAAAGAAAGACTGGCTCGTACGACGTCCTTTAATCACGTCGACTGACGTATTGCATTTAACACTAAAGGATTCTTACACTCCTGTTGAATTTGAGAGCAACTGTACATTGCCATTGCGTTGCCTCATATTTTAAGTAGGCGCTTGAACAGGGAAGGAGGAAATTCAGGCAATCGCTATTCGTAGGGCTACTTCGATTACGTTGATCAGTGCCATGCAGTGTAACATGGCCGACCTGGTTAGCTATTCAAAGTGATCGACGTGATAACCTCCTTATCCTATATTCAGCAATTGGCATTTGTGTAATTGTGAGAGCCGGTATATTTGATTTATTGAAAACGAACTGAAGTTAATACAAGAATGCGCCTGCTTCGTCGACACGGGCCAGGCTAGGGCGTGAGCAGGTCGGGCGCGGCGGCGTGCAGCAGGCGCGCGGCGCGCTCGGCGGCGCCGCACCAGGCGTCCAGGCGCCGCGCCAGCGCGCCCGTCTCGGCGCGGGCCAGCGCGCGCGCGCGCACCCACGTCACCGTCACCGTCTCGTCCACCTGGTCGATGTGGCCGCGGATGAGCCGCTCGGCCAGCGCCTTCATGACCAGCGGCTCCACGTCCTGCGGCGGCACGCGCGCCTCGGCCGCGATCTCGGCGAAGGCGAGGCGGCGGGGCGCGGCGCCGCGCCGGAACGCCATGTCCATGAGGCACAGGATGGCGATCTTCTGGCGCAGCGCGCGCTCGGCGCCGCGCAGCTCGGGGCGCGGCGCGGCGGCGGCGGCGCGCTCCACGGCGGCCGCGTCGCCGCGCGCCACGGCCTGCAGCAGGCGCCGCGCCCAGTCGTCGGGCGTGCCGGCCAGCGCGCTCAGCACGGGGTGCGCCAGCAGCTCGGCCAGGTCGTACACGGACGGCGCCAGCACGGCGGCCAGCGCCAGCCGCAGCGCGCACTCGCGCCGCTCCGCCGGCGGCAGCAGCTCGCCGCCGCCCGCGCAGCCCACGTAGCGCAGCGCCGCGCGGTAGTAGCGCGCCATGGGCCCGCGCACCCTGCCCGCCCTCTCATTGTTATAACGACCGATGGTCCAGAGTCGGTGGAATCTATTTCTACCACGAGACGATCGGTAGTAGAATTGAATGGTTCCTCTGAACCCTCCCCATGATAGACTCCATAGAAGACACAGAGGGAACTAATGGTTTGTCTGTGGTCTAGAGTCTTCAGTTTGCTGGACAATGAATACAGTCAAATGGCATAAGTCGATACTGAGATGCACCAGCCCAAAAGTGGCAGGCAGTATTACAAACATAGCTGTGTAGAAATTTGCTGCATCACTCTCGCCACAGTCCCGGCTATGTGTCGATCGAGCTACACGAAGACTAGGGGACTAAAACTTAAAGTCATCAAATGGATATACGAATAGCCCAATCTAGTTTGTGCCCATAAAGCTCGAAGCTGGTTAACCCTGCCATTTCCTATTTCCTGGTGAAATCGATCACAACTGTCTTGTCCAGGTTGATGTTGAGGTGATTGTGCACCAAACTTCAACCCTGTTTAGTAATACTGATATAGTAATAATAATAAACAAGACTCGTCCACATCCACATAATAGCTATGGGGGTGGAGCAGCAGTGTCCCAAAATCTTGATTGAGCATACCTGTAGTACTCGGAGGCCAGCTTGTAAAAGCGGCCGTGCACAGATGTCACTCCATCGGCATCCTCCAAGGAGTTCTCCAGCTGCTCAATTATCTTTTCGGTTGCGTCCAGGTCGTTGAGATGCTCCAGATATATTTGGCCCTGCAACACCTGAAAATAAAATCATATCCTCTCAGTTACAAGTACAAATCCATCATCTGGTCATAATATTTTCTAAATATGATGTAATTTTCTCTGCACATTTACTTGAACTGTGTCAACGCTAACAATAATTGTCGTTGTATCCAGCCACCGATGCCCACTAGCAGCAGATGAATTGTGAAAACTGACCACATATTGCAAAGCTGATCCCTGTCAGGTGCAGTACTTTCTATATGACTCATCCCGGCTGTAGAGGGATTGATTTCAATGCGTATCTAGGAAACACCTGAGACCTTTTTCAATCAGAAACCTATATCCTGGCTTTGTATGAGTGAATGAGATTTGTTTGTAGTGACTTAGCCCATTCTCACATTTCATCTTCTAATTCAATGCATTAAATTCTGTATCTTGGCGGTGTGTAGCATTGAGCTCCACAACCTTATTATTGAATCACAGTGTGGAGATATGGCCCAACAGACAGTACAATCTGTCAAATGATAAGTTCTTTCCTTGTGATTTTTATGTGTATTTTGGAGCTTGCATCAAACAGTAGTAAAAAATCATGTTCTAACATCACAATTGATATAATTAGGTTATTTCCAAATAAGGCTGTTGGTGTGGTGAGGTTGGTTTCTGGATAAAATGGAATCCATAGTGCAGTTCTAGGGTCTGCCTTAAAATTATTTACCATGCAGCGATGGCAATCGCTGCATGGTAAATAATTTTAAGACACAAGCAGTGCATTCAACATGCACTGGGCAATTGCAAAATGTATTTTACCGAATGTACGCAGCATTAAATTCACTACCTACATAATATTCCATTTATAATGTATTAAATCAATCCTCCAAGCTCTGCAAACTCCTATGGATCTAATATTGTATAGAACATACTTCTCAATGCTCTCATTTCTACCACATTTATTTTACTTATGTGATTCTTCTGCCATACCCAACTTTCACTACCATACATAAGTGTTGGCACCAACACTCCAGCATGCACAGCCAGTCTAGCCCTTTGAGACACCATCTGGCTATTCATAAAGGCGTGCAGAGCACCATTTACCATATTCCCCGCATTCACTCTACTTTCAATATCACTTTCACATGTTCCATCTTTTGTAAATCTAGATCCCAAGTATACAAATTCTTTCACCTCTTCACCTTTTGTTTACATTCACTTTCATTCCTTTCCCTTTCCAAGCTACATTCATAATATTTAGCATCTCCTGTAGCTCATTAGCGGATGACGCATGTATTACTTGATCATCTTTCTTTTAAATCTGTCAAACAGTTATCAATGAATAGTTGATGCAATACATCCCTGTTGACACCTCTTTTGACAGGAAACCACTCTGTGTACACTCCATTTATTCTGGCACAAGCACTAGAACCCTCATAGAGAGACTTCAATGCTTAAATCAGATTACCGCTCATCCCATACGTTGATAAGGTTGACCACAGCTCATTCCTCACCACTCGATCATAGGCCTTTTCTAAATCTATGAAAGCGCAATAAAGTTTTTGGTGATGATGATATGAATGATACAAATTATGATACAAATTAACAAGTGCATATGCTACATAATTATTTTTGTATGGACAACTTCGCTTGCTCTTTGTATGCAATGGTCACGTATCTGTAACAACATATGCAACTCTAAAGTTCCAACAAAAATAAAAGTTGTAACTATATGGTTTTAATATAAATGCAACGAAGTGAACAACTAATCACACGCACCTTGCACAGAGCCAGGGCTTCCTCATTCATTTTAACTTTAGCCTCCACCTTTTCCAGGAATGCAATGGCCTCCTTCTTGTCAGCATACTGTGCCACCACATGGGCTATTATCTCCACTAGCGACAGCGGATTGATTCTGCAATATGTATATAATTATTTGTACTGTTGCCCTGCAAGTACCACAGTATTAAAAATGGAAAAATCTGTCCTTGTGAAATTAGTTCCATATCTGAAGCGATTATAGAAGTGTGAAGAGTATAATGTAAAAGGCAGCGATCTCAATTACAAGAAGGAATGCTCATCATGACCGAGTCCACAGAATCGCCATCGACGAAGGAAATTGTTTGCTTCATTACAGTTTAACTAGTAAATTGTTAAGTCAAAATTGTTAATAGTATTTGATTATTAAATGGACTCCTAGGAACGTATTTGTTTTGAAATGCGAGTCGTGAACGTACTTGTTCTCGAAGGTGCTGAGGAAGTTCGTGTAGAGCTGGATGAGGTTGTCGCCGGCCTGCAGCGGCGCCTGCTGCACGAAGTCCTGCAGCTTCAGCGTGAGCTGGTGCCATTGCCTGCAAGTGGTCGCAGAGGACGTCAGTTACCGCTCGTGAACACCGACGAGCAAGAGGGCAAGACTTACTTTTTATTGTAAAGTTCTTCTAGTTTGGCCCAATCCGCCGACAATTCCGGCTCGGACGTCTGTTTTTTAGCGAGAAATTCGTTAACATCGACAACTGCAAACTTCACCGTAGCCATGTTTCGTATTTGTCGTCTGAAATTGTAAACTCTGAAGTCGAGAAGCCGTTTCGTGTAACAGATCAAAACTGACTCGTAATGGCCACAGAGCAATGCAACCCGCGGTCGCAGATTGCACAGATGCGCTACCGCCGACGCCCCGATGTCTTTCGAATGATCGACGTCACGATTTATTGCTACGATGCAAAAAGCAAAGTATTACTCACCGCTGCCCGTTTGGCTTCTTTTGCTATACGATTGGTGAAACAAATAATCCTTTTTTATATATCGGTGAGCGGCACCTAGTGTCGAGAAGCGCGTTCGCCGAGTCGTCGCCATATAAATGAATAGATGAAGGAGGCCGAGCGAGCTCCCCGCCAGGTGTCGCCGCGCGGCGGCCGAGCGCGAGGCTTCAACGGTTAATCTAATAGAGGCGAGCGAACGCTTGAGCTCCGACGGCGCGCTTATTTTGTATGCGTCCACTTCGCACCATTACCAACGGCAACAAGATAATCCGTAACCTTCGACACGTCATGTCTATGTCGGTCACTCGTAGAATAATTAATTCGGTGATCGATTATATAACACGGATCGCAAAGAACGATCAGTCGTAGGGGCGCAGGGGCGATGTTTATTTTTAACGGTGTAATGTTTATTACTCGTATAAATGTATGTCGCGGCTGGACCGCTTAGAGTCCTTTCAGTCTTCATCGCAACCGCAAAGAATAGAATGAGTATAAACGATCGCATGAGTGTTTTTCAAGATTTGGAAATTAATTTTACGGTTAGTGGGAAGGCGGGATGAGGTCGCCGGCGGCTGCGGCGCAGGACCTCGGCGACACCGAGGCTCGGCTGTCGCCGAAGTGCCGATTTGGTAATCGCTGTCGCAAATATTGACAAAACCAAGTCAGCAAAACATTTTAAATTTTTATCACCCCAGAATTCTTACTTTCCAATTAAAGAATTTTACAAAATTTATGTAATTTCTTTTGCTCTAATATTTTATTTATTTGCAAGAGGGTACCGACAGGATACAACGCAACCATAGTTGGTAAATCTCGTGTGCTCTCTTGTGCTATTAGTGACTTCTAGAGATATTCGTTAATTTTAATAGAACGCATATTAACAGAATCGTTCGAATTGTTTCGTGGTGTCTTTTAATAAAATATATGAATTGAGTTAATGCCGTGTACCTGATTACATATTTTTGCTGAAACGAATTAGGAAGAGCGTATCGTGTTCATTATTGAACTGATTCTAGCCTTCTGTCCGAGTTGACTTTTATTTTATCAGAGTTTATTGTGGAATATTCAGTAACCGTGATCGTCGCACGCCGTGCCGAGGAGTGGGCGCTCCCGGAGTGGCGCTGGCGGGATAAATCCGTATGAACATTTCGGGGAGCGTACATCTGGTTATTTTATTTTTCTTTAAAACGCGGCACAAAAGAATGAAAGTGCTAGATCTCCGGGCGAATAAGAATAAGACCCCGCGTGACGCGTACAATATGTACTCAGAAAAATATACTACTACATGTAAAGAAAAAAAGGGAATTTGCCGATTACGTCCGGCGAAAAGGTAAAGTCGGTCTCGGGGCCCGGGGCCTCGGGAGCGGGTCCGGCCGCCGGGCGCCGGGCGCCGGGCGCCGGGCGGGGCGGCCGCGGCCGAAGGTCGGAGCGAGACGGGGACGGCGGGCGGCGGCGGGCGGCGGCGGGCGG
>JACTOM010000869.1:1963723-1991592 GCA_015832385.1 Elymnias hypermnestra | reverse complement strand
GGGGCGGCGCGGCGCACAGGAGGGCGCCGGCGGGCCCGCGGCGGCGGCGCGAGGCGTGCGCGCGTTGTCGCCGCGCGGAGTGTAGGCCTAAATCGCCGGGCCGCGCGCGCGGCCGCGAATTTTTCGCAGAGGCCTCGGGTCGTGACAGCGCCGGCGCCCGCCGTCGGGCCGGTCGGCGGCGGCGCCTCGGCGACGGTGCGGGGTCCGAGTGTCGCGATTGTGGTGGAATTTTGTGGAAAGACGGCCGCGATCCGGTGATTTTCGCCGCGGCGAGGGAGGCGAGCGGAGCCGGCCGCGCCGGTGAGTACGCCCTCGTATATTTGCGCTGCAGAGGAGCCCCCGGACGGGTCGGTGCCCCGGCCCGGCCCCGGGCCCGAAGGATTCCGACGATACGACTTCGTGCACGAAACGTAGGAACCGGAAAAACGCTCCTTCGTTTCGCGGTCGCGATTCTTTAAAATTGGAAACTATTATTCAGACGTCGAACTGGTCGGTGGGAGTGCTCGCAATCATTTTCCTCATGAGTAATTTAGCTTTCGATCTGACGAATATTACGTTATACGTCCCGAGGGTCGGCGTCCCGGTCTCGTCGGATTCGCCGTTCTCGAAAACCGCCACAAATCCGGCGTCCTGTGCCGCTCCGTCTGGATTCGAGACGAGCGGGGTCTCGGAGAGGTTTGGTGCGGTTCTCGTCACGTCGAGTAGTATATTTCGGTTTCCAAAACTTGAATGCGTGTGGACTATCGTATCGAATACAGAAGTTGAGATGTTAAAATGTAACAGGAGTTCCAATTCCAAGTGGTCGTACGACAATAGTGAAATGGCCGAAATGATAGTGCATGTAGCAATGCCAAGTGCGAAGTCATATTTGCATACACACGTCCGAACTTCGAAGTGATCAGTAATTTAGCCGCAAAAGAGCGATTCTCAGAGACTCCGGCGTCGTTGCGTCGATTTAATGAAATCTCGAAGTCAAAGCGTTTGTTCGAAAACTGCATTGAAGGAGCGTCGATTTACGTTGAATAGCGTTTCATACATTCACTGCAATACTCGGTACACTGCGAAAGCGAAATACCGACTCGGTCTTAATACGAAAATAACAACCGAACTTGCGTCGCAATATTTTAGGGCGAAAGGGATTACAAAATATACATTTTTAACAACGTTTCGGATCTCCGACGTCGTCGCCTCGGCAGGCGGAACTGCAAAGGGCACGCGGACAATATTGGCATCGATAATCAGGAACCACGGTGAATAGTCGGCACCGGCGACGACGATTGCACCGCTGCTGAGAAACGGGGCTCGTGAGTGTAGAGAAGAGGAGAAGAGCAGCGGAAGCGTAGGAGAAGCCGAAACGACAGGAGTCCAGCGGGACATGAGAGTGCGCAGAGACTAAGAAATGGCGTTCCTCGAAGGCCAGTTGACTGAGTTCGATAAATTGGTGGAGGCCGGAGTTGGCGCCGCCACCGCAACCGACTAGGCTGAGCCGGTTCCCTCCACGATGGGGCGCCCGAATGGCCAGCCGTGTTCGGCAATGCCTCTGCCACTGATATTGCTATTTACATCACAGTGTCTTTATCTGCCTAACTCTGCTATCTCTTTATATTTATGTAAATCGAGTGGTGTGTCGATTGTATGTAATTCCAATGCCTTCGGAAAAACTGTTCAGTGAATGAGCTCGAGTTCTTTTTACCCAAAGTCGCGAACAGATATTAAGGAGTCCTACATCTTCGAAAACGCTTACAAAGTATTTTTACATTTTACTAAACATAGCGAAATGTAAAAATAATAGATTGGGATTTGTCGCCTGAAACACAATCAAAATATTCTTCATTCGAGTAGACTCAAAAAGCTCTTTTGAATCGTCAATGGTCTGTCCGTGGGTAACAAATCAACCGTCGGTTCGGAAAGTTGATTCCACTGAGAAGAAACCGGCAAGAAACTCATCGTTTACTCCTTCAAACGTAGTTTTTGTACGTTACAATGTGTTTAAACGTACTTTCATGTGCAACTGAAATCAAGTCCAAACATCTTCGTCGCTTAAATAATCTTCAATATTATAATTGGACATTTTTGACATATTTCTTATAACGATTGGGGTATCCTATTAAGTGTAAGGTTATTCCTAAGATTACTGTAGATTCAACTTTCTTTAGAGGATTATCACTAATTTGAATATTTGTACAAATCTCTTTTGCAATTGTCAAAGCGAATGCGACATGCTTAGTCTTTGTCGAGTTTAACATAAAATTATTAGCTGAAATCCATTGGGAGATAAGTTTATATAGTCAACCCTTGTGATCTATCAGAATAGCAATACAAATGCCTCTACACAAGTGCAGTTTCGATATTACATTTAAATCGGTTTTAACCTATTAAAAGTAAAGATCAACTAATTAGAAAAAAACGAGAAAAAGTATAAAAAACATTTTTTTAAATATATATTTTAGATAGAATTAGAATAGAATCTGAGTTGTTATTTACGAAATAGCTGCTATCCCCGGCCTAGCCATGGTTACAGCGAATATTTGGTTATAATTAATATCACTTTTCCTAGGGAATTGAATTGCACGCTTCTACAAATGCTTCATGCGGTTCGGTTTGGCCGGTGTTGGATTGGCTCGGTGTTCCCACCAGGGAATCACTGTGTGCTCTGAGATGTTCTCGTGTCGCCTTCGGTCTCGGTAAGAAGCGGTTCTTCCAAACAATTTAGCTTCCACTAATCATCATCATCGGCGCATCAGTCTCGACGAGATGTCTCGGGTCGTCAGGCGAACAAACTTCGCCTTCGATCTGGTTGGAGTCTTTCTGAGAACATGTCCAGCAGTTCCGTGTGATAATGATCGATTGCATTGAAAGCATTTTGAACGCTCAGCTATTCTTCTGCACGTCCACTTACGATCTGCACGTAAATTAACGACTATTTGTCCGTCAAAAGTTCTTCTCCAGTTTGAATAAAAGTACGAGCTGTGGATGTTTCTTCCACCGTTTCCAATTGGGCATCCGAGCGGCCGGTAACGGAAAATATACTCCTCCATCTGTTCCACTCGTTTCGGAAAGAAAAGTAAGATGCGTTTCATATTTTATGCATTCAATGAGTTATTTATTTGAGCAGCTATCTTATTGCATCATTATTAATTGTTTAATGTGTACATTTTTATGAACATTTGTACGTCGAAGTTACAAATTGTTTAATTATGAGGAACGTTCGTAATGACCACCGCCGTGTATATATTATATATACGTAGATAACAATGTTTTTCTTGTATTTATATTTAAACATTAGATACGTTAATCCTTTCACATCTGGACCTTGTCTGGATAAAGGAACGGAACATAAAGTGCAAAGGGTACAAAACTCGTGCCTTCGATTTTGTTGCAATTTCAATACTTGTAATGCCTGCTCCAAAGATGACAGACGCCTTTTCTCTTGTTCTACTCGTATTTTGATGCGTACGAGGATATACCAAATGTAAACCACGATGTGTGAATCGAGTTCTTTTATGATTGTTATTCAGCGTAATATTTATAATCCTGTCATGCTTATGCACACACACTCACCCGCATATATAAACATATAAACTGTATTCACATTTCGTAAAGTGTCAATTAACATTTTCTGCTTTGTGCGACCGAAATCCGGTCGAAACATTTGTATCGCTCAAATAATCTTCAAAATCGTAATATGCCTTTCGTTTGAGGATGTTTTAACAGGTTTATCAAGGTTATGTGCTGGCAAATCCAAAACTGATGGCGGTATCTTATTAAAAATGTGTTTGCTCAACCCGACAAAAGATTTCTCAACCTTGGTCACTCCAAAATGTGACAAGTTTGTTTGTATTTTTAGTGTTAAAATGATGTAAATCGCTTTTTGTTTTGCTGTATAACTCATCCTTGAAATTTGGTAGAAATATTCGCTTGCCGAGTAGAGGTCAGCTAAGAACGGATTTTGCGAAATTGCACCCGCAACGATAGTTGCAGGGGTGTCATACGTTTGTTTTTTGTTTGCAACACCATTTGCCAAAATTGATAAAAATGCTACTAAAACATTCCACTAGTTCAGCCAGTTCAATATATATTGCAACGCTGCTGTGAGAGATGTTTCTTTGAATTGAATCTCATAGAGATGCACGAGCTCCTGTGCAGAGGTATACGGGTACGGCACGTGGTGCTCTTCTTCGTAACACCCACATAATTGAAATGCCCGCCCGCAACAGAATGCCGCAAGACACAGTGCTAAGAAACTCAAGGTCAAAATATCTCTATTCGAGTAGGCCTACTACAGCACGTTGATTCGTCAAATATCGTTTTTTCCCTATGATTTTCAAATAAATGGCTGATGACGACATTAAAGAACGACCTACAATCTCAAGTTGCGAGGGTTACTTGGCGCCCTGATCCGAGAAAAGCCCACAACAAACTCAGCTGGGTGTACGTTTTCTTTTATGTCATCATCATCATTACAATATATGTTCTAAATTTATTCTATATCAAGATGTATATAGAGCAATTCATTCACTCCCACGCTTTTTGTCTTCTAAGTATTCTTTCAAATTATAGAGTGATTTCTCAATTAGTTTCCTTTTAATAAAAGATTTGAATTTATTAAGGGACATCTTTGCAACTTCTTCTGGGAGCTTGTTATAAAAATGTATTCAGTTGGCCTTCAATTAATTGTCAATCCTATGTAGCCTGCTAGAATTTACAGCAATTTTATTTTTATTTCTTAAGTTATATGGTGCATTCACTTTTCTTCCTAAAGGAGTCAATATTTTTATGGACTGAATTTGTTTCTCAGCGACTCTCTTAGACCCATACTGTAAATCGCACGAACGGCCCTTTTCTGCAGCACAAATGTTGCATCTTTATCAGCAGCATTACCCCAAAGTAGAATACCGTATGACATAATGCTGTGAAAATAGCTGAAATATACCAGTCTGGCAGTATCAACATCTGTCAGACGACGAATTCTTTTAACTGCGTAAGCCGCAGAGCTGAGCCTGTTCGATAGACCACTTATATGGGGCCCCCACTGTAATCTGTTATCTAACGTAATGCCTAAGAAAACGGTACTGTCTACAAGGTCTAGTTCCTCATTATTAAGTTTAACAATGGTTTGCATTTGTTTAACATTAGGCAGACTAAATTTAATACATTTTGTTTTATTTGCGTTGAGCAATAAATTATTAGCTTCAAACCATTGTACCACTTTATTGAGAGAGCTGTTTACGTCGTCATAATTTGTTTGTCGCCTATTAATCTTAAACAACAGCGAAGTATCATCAGCAAACAGAACAATCTCATGATCACCCTTAACAAAGTAAGGAAGGTCATTGATATAAATGAGGAAAAGAAATGGTCCTAGTATGGAACCCTGTGGGACTCCCATTTTTGTCACAGACCCCGCAGAAAGCTTGCCATTGACACAGACCTTTTGCGTTCTATTGGTTAAATATGAACTCATCAGGTCTAATGCTGTGCCCGCGAGGCCATAGTGTCGCAATTTCCCGATCAGGGTTTCATACTGAACACAATCGAAGGCCTTAGACAGATCACAGAAAACGCCAAGCGCGTCACGTGAATCCTCCCAGGCCTCGTAGATATTGAGTAATAACTGTACGCCAGCATCGGTAGTCGAGCGACCTCGAGTAAAGCCAAATTGCTTATTATGTAATAAATTATATTTTTTGAAATGTTTTAGCAACTGGTTCAACATTATTTTCTCAAATATTTTACTAAAGGTTGGGAGAACCGATATTGGCCTAAAGTTACTAGGGTTCGAAGTACTGCCTGACTTAAACATCGGTCTTATTTATTCAATATATATAGTTTTAAGTTTTATGTAAATGTAGTTATTTATAACCCTGTATTGCCTGTTATTTATTGTTATACTTCACATGCTTTTTATGTAATTTAAGTTTTTTTTAATTAAAATTTCATTTGATATTGTTGTATTAGATTTGTACTCGTTGAAATCGATATTTATATTATTTTGGTATTAATTATTTGTTGGAATACTTTTACTTTTCTTTTTTTTAAATTTAGTAAAGTCGTCATAGTTCAATTAAAAATGTTAGCGTCTGACTGCGTCCTCTCCGTGGCTTCGCCTCGGTTGAGGGATTTGCTGAAGATCAGTGTTGTATGTTTTAACGTTCGCTTGGATCATACAGTAGAATGCTGAGCTTCTACCCTTTTCAGGGTCGTGCCAGGCATGCACGGCACCAGACAATGGTGCTCTCTGATCTAATGTAATGTTTGACACAATTTTGAAATAAACGTTTTTTTCTTTCTTTCGAATAATATCCTTCTAGCATTCTAGTACTCGATGGTGGCAAATTAAAAAAAAAATTGCTGACTCCAGGCAACACAGAAATAGGACGATAGTCATCAGGGTCTTCACTCATCACCAGATTTAGACAGTAACATAACTCTACCTCGTTTCATACGATCGGGGAAAAGGCTAGAGTTTAAGCAGTTATTGAAAACGAATACTAGCATGAGCAAAGCAACGATTGCAGAAAGCGACTGCTACTTCAGTCTTCTAAGTCAAGAATCAATGGATTTACTTCCACATGTAAGCAGACCGAGCGTCAAACTAATGTAGCTTAAGAAACTCTCTTTTGTTCTCTCAACGAACGACATGGAAGCTGCGCTGGATACTTCGAGCTAAACAGTTGGACGGCAGTTGAAGGCGATGCGAATCAGGCGAACCGGACGCCTGCCTGCGCTGGACGACACCTAATGTTATCGATCGGTCCAGTAGACGACTGCGAGGGAATATACCTGTTTCCGCCGGCACAGAGCCCGGCCGGAGAAATTTTCATTACGATTCACTAACGTTCAAAAGGTCGCGATATACCATATTTCTATAATATCTCGTAGTAGTTGAATCGAAATGGGGGTGAAGCCGACCACCGTAGAAGTCGTCGACCTTTATTGCTTCCAAGCGGTGGCGGCTCGCGGCAAATCTAGCGATTCTGTGGCCCGGTGCGGTTCGAAGGGGCGAGCGACACGGAAAAGTATCGGCAGGCCGTTTTAGTCCGGCCCGGCCGAACGTTCAGCCCACCGGCTGCCGCTGCGGGTCCGCGCCGGCTGAGCCGAGGCCCTCGGTGCCTCGAAGCGGGCTATCTTTTTAACCGGCCGGTGCGTTGCTCTTGCGGCGTTCGCCCCGACTCGCTACCCGACGTCGCAGGTTCATTTTCCGGCGTCGTCCGGCGTCGTCTATCGAGGAGGCTTTATTTTCTAAACACCCTACGACTCGATCATCGAATTCATCGGATAAACGACTGCGGTTTTTAATCACGAGCGAGTCTCGGACAGGTGCTCGGCGTCGTCGGTCCTAGACGTCACGGGCGTCGCAGGAACGGGGTCCTTCCGCAACCGCCCCGAACGCGTCGCCGCCAATCGTGGTGGCCTACGACTAGTAAATAGCAAATAGCAAATAGCAAATAGTAAATGGGTCTCGCAATAGAGCCGGCGCGCAGGCCAATGGCTCTCGCGCTAATCGCATTCACCCTTCGCAGTTCGCGTCGCGGCAGGCGCGGGCCTGGGAGAGTCCTTGACGGCCGAGGGTGCGAAGGGCGCTCCTTCAAGGTCCGGGGAAGCTGTCCTCGTCCGTTTACGAAACGAGTTTCGGCCGCGGGCCGCGCTCCCAAGGGCGCAGGTGCTCGGCCGACACTCGATTCTATTCAAAACGGGTACAGGTTGACGCTTGCTCGCGCTCCGGCTCCGACTACGGGTCGAGTGTCGCTCGTGGCGCTTCGCTCGTAAAGCTCCTGGTTTCAAAGCAGACTGAGCAAATTTAGGAAAACGCAATCACGCTCCGGTGAGACGCCACATAGAAACCGAAAGGCGTCGAAGACCCTCTCACCAGTCAAACGCGCTTCCGTCTTAGATTTAAATACAAAAAAATTGTTAGGTCTTTATTGTAGTCAGTCGAGCTTGAAAAAAATGCGATAAAATTATTTTATATTAGACGAATTTCAAATCAGATGAAATCGCAGAATCCAATGCGATGTGGCCCAAAAAAGTTTCACTTTGTCAAATTGTACGCCGACCGCCACCTGTAAAGCAAATTGTTCTCATTCGGCTCGAGGCCCATGGAAGTAATTATATTTCAATTTCACACGGAAAAGAAAACAAACACAAGAACGCGTCTGAACGACATTCCATAATGAAATTGAATGTAAAAAAGTCGGGCGTCGGGCGCGTTGGTGCCCACCTCCGCCTCAGCGAGGGCCCAACGAGACTTGTCGCAATGCGAACGGTCTCCCAAAGCTAGCGATTCAGTTGCGTGTAACGGTATAGAAGTCGGGAACGCCAGCGTTGGCAACAACGGCCGATGCGCTACAAACTCATGGCATTTTTAGCCAGTTGTATTGCACTCTAAGGACCATTGCTGTGATGTACAAAACCTGGCTTTGAACAAGGCAACTTGGACACCCCCCGAGCGTCTCACGAAGCGGCGAGCGAACATGTTACGGCGTGCTGCCAGCGACCGTCGCTCTATCTCCCCATATCCTGTCAACACGTGTCAACAAGTGGAATATTGCCGAATGACCTGGATGGGTGTACCATTTAAGAGCAGTGAGGGTACTCTCTCCATATCGAAAAATGTGTAGTTCCGATTGGCACACGTTGTGTCTGAGGTCGTGACGTAAGACATATCCTTCGCTAATCGAAACCGACTCGCGAAGACCTTCTATTGAAGTGCTAAGTAACGCTATGTCATATGCGTAAGTTAAATTATTGAACCACCACCAGTGCTACTCAATTCCTCGATTAAATCGCTTATGTAAAGGTTAAACAAGTCCGGGTAGGTGAGTGCTCCTTGCCGTACACCACACTCCACTCTGCACTCACCAGACGCGGAACCTCCGCAATGTGCCCCGAATTACTCGTACCTTCGTACCCGTACTGCATTAGCGCAACGATGTCTCTGTAAACATTTGTTTCGCGCGTTTTTGTCCATAACAGATGTTTCGCGATTTTTATATTCTCTGCTCCCCGTTCCTTCAGTCGAGTAATGAAACGCCGTGCTTCATTGTGGTATTCTGTGTCGCGGTGCTTTCTCGGTCGAATCCAGATGCAGCTGCAGCTCGAGTTGAATCCGCAACTATCGCCACAAGAGCAATTTGATATAAAAAAATATGCTCTTTGTCATGGATTCCATCATCAGAACCTAAACAAACTATGACAAAACAACCCTCGAAGCCTTTCTATTAAAAAAAGAATTATCCAAATCGGTTGGCGTGATCTTGAGTTATTCGTTCATTTGTCGCGCACATGCTTACGTAAATTTAAGACTTATCGGGTTTTCTCATGGATGCCATCATCAGAACTGGAAAAAAAAATGGGACCCTATGGCGAGCACCACCTTTCATTTAAAAAAAAATCATCAAGATCGGTCCACCCAGTCGGGAAAAATGAGGTAACAAACATAGAAAACAAATACAGACGAATTGGATAACCTCCTCCTTTTTTTGAAGTCGGTTAAAAAGTCATGTTTATCAGCACTTGGAAACAAGTTTTATTGTTCAAATAAATAAAAATTACAATTGCTTATTTACAAAAAACGTTATTATGAATTATATTCAAGACATTTTAGAGTTTCTAGTCTTCAGGCACTGAGGGATGGGAGGGAGGAGGGAGTTGGACTCGGCGGTTGACCTCTTTCTCGAAATTGGACTTACCTAGTTTGTATGTGTATTCGTCAACAATTTCGAGTGTCGAGTTCTCAAAGACCTCCCACCGCCGGAGGGTTGCCGGTGGCCGCTGGAGCCAGGCGGCGCAAGATCGGGCCTTGTGGACGTCATACGTGAGACCGTGTCCGGCAGTGGACGTCCATCGGTCGCAATCGGCTGTTCAAGTGTTCACACGCAGCGCAGTACTACGCGTTGCTCGTCTCGGTTTCATTGTGTTCACTACAAGTAGGATATGATACGTTCCCGTTTACGACACTTGCTATGGCACTTTTAATAGTCAAATAAACATCACTCATCATAAAGTATCTATATAACAGCAATAGTAATGCTTTATTTTTTTTCTCATATTGAGTATTGTGAATCCATTTTTTCTTTTCTTTACATTTCACCGATTCGCCCAGTTCCATTGTGAACCGGTTGTGAATGTTTATGGTTTTTACGAGACAGGATTTCTAGTGTGGAACTGCATCCAATGTGCGCTCATAATTTATTGGTTACACAACTGTTGACCAGTATCTAACGAAGACATTTAAGTAACGGCTCATCGAATCCCAGCTTTGAATCGGCGGAGGTGCGTTCACACAGGCGTTGATCTGCAAATACGTTCAGTGCGTTTGCTTCAAACGGTCGACGCATTCGCCCTCCTCCCACATTTCTAAATATCTGGCGATTGGTTTCGCCGCGCCTTCTAAATTTCTTACGACTCATTAGAACTTATTTTCTTTAATTATTTATTAAGTTTTGCGCATCAATCGTCTTTTCTATTGCATATCTAAACTTATTTTTGGGCTGTAATATAGTTCGCGTTTAAGAGTCGTTATGAGTAAACGGCTCGTCGCCTAGTCGGGCAGTCGAAGCACGCGAGCTATTGACATATCGTGTTAAACTTTGTTATTTACTTTGCCGAACTTGCGCCCCGGCCTGACGAAGAGTTGTGTAGCGGCACGGGCCGAAAGGTATGGCATCGCCGCCCGCGTTTTTATCGCAATCGTCACGTCGCCCTTTCGGCCCTCGCTGCGCCATCCAGGTATACGGGTACTATTTGCGAGATAAAACGACGCTAGTAAAAATATAACGCAACAAAAGATATCGTGCGTTTTCTTTTAAAGGTCATAAAACGAAAAATCCAATTCGCCATACGTTCGATCTGCTATCGCTCTACGGTCAGAACGGTCCGTAGAGCGCGGAGTGGACTGGGAACCTCGCTGTCCGTCTTCTGCGATCTGGCCGTGTGTAGAGGACTCACCCACGCGGCTCGATCCGCCGGGCCCCGCCAAGACATTCGGAAAACGCTTTCGTTCGCACAAGTGTCCAGCGTATCGATGGCGACATATGTGTCGCTGCACCCCGCCGGCGTGCAGGTGCAGGTGCACGTGCATGTGCAGGTGTTGCGTGCGGGAAGCGCGATCGGAGGCCTTCGAAATGGAAATTGTAGAACTCTATCGGTCCTCTGTGCCTTATCGCGTCGCTCGCCTCCGAAGCGAGTGCGACCATGAATACGACACGGCGAGGGCCGGGCCCAGGCCCGCGTGCCGGCATGGTGCAAGCTCAGCGCGACTGACAAAACAAGGGACTTCCGAGAAGCTTCGCACGAAGCGTCCGCTGTATGTTGTTCGTTTAAAAACGTTTTCGATTTTGTCGAGGAGTTTCTCCCGTCAATGGCGTAGTTTCTTCTTCAATTCCTAGTGTAATTCCAATTAGAACTCGGTCACTTCTGCGTGTTCTCAACGCGTAAATGAGATCTTTGCTCCCTGCCTCGTTTTCGATGCCAACCATAAAAGAAACACAATCGCATTCAAAGCAAAGGTGGCGTTTAATACTTTACAAAAGTATTCATTAATTCAATTAAAAAAACGGAATCGACAACCTCGTCGCAGAACAATATTCTTGATGAGTTTTCACTGTCTGCCGCCTGTGCAAGGGGCAATTGCCCAAAGGGGCAATTTCTTTTAGCGAATACAGGCATTGAATGCTTTTCACTATGCGAAGTTTCGGTAACTTGTTACAGACAAGTTAGCGCTTGACTGTGGTCCCTCCTGCCGGAAAGTGATGGTACAGTCTAAGATGGAACCGTGGCAACCCGGTAAGAGGCACTTCATCTCTTATGGTTTCTACACAGCGTCGTATCGGAATACAAATAGCTTCGCTTGACGGTACGCCTTAGCCGGTAGGGTGGTAGCCGCGGCCGAAGCCTCCCACCAGGTCAGAATCAGACAAATTATAAAATGAAATTTCGTAAATTCGCCCTACCGGGGATCGACCCCGGGACCTCTACTAGTAAAGCGGGTTCTCGCGCCGCTGCGCCAGCGAGGCCGTCGAAACCGGTAATCGCCACCGGTGTGACGACTTCGGAAGGACCAGGAAACAGGGGATCCGGTTCGGTGTCGTCGATCTGTTTTGTCGTCGTAAGCTCTCTTCGCGATGCATCGTGCAGGGGAAGCGGCGGCTGAGCCTCTGCGTATCTCGTGCTCGAAGTGAAACGCCACGCCGCGGTAAGGAAAAGTGCGCCGCGTTAAAGGACACGTCACTTAGGAAAAGTTCTAGAATGGAATATAGTTCAAGTCGAGAAAGTTCTTCTTGACACTGATAACGCGCTTTTTTATTTGACTAATATCGGAAGGAAATGGAAGAAGTCTGCCTCGTGGCTGTGACGGCTCGTTCGCTTTTGGTTTTATTTAGCCAATCATTGACTCATCATTTGCCTCCAGTAACGAGTTTCGTACGGATTTTTACCGGTTATGATGTTCGAGTGCGTATTTCGTTTTATTTCGAAGGAGCCGTTCACCGCGTAGTTCTCAATCCCGTCGATATATGGGGAAATCGTCGCCAAAGGATTATGCACACCGAATATCGTACGAATCGGATAAACATCGTTTCGCTATTTATGCGTTTGGGGCGGCAAATAAAAAACAAACTTGCGACGCTTTAGTTCAAGTTAAAAGGAGTGAGAAATAATGTTCCGGGTCGAGAGTACGTATTTTCAAGGGACGCCGCGATAACGGTAGATTCTCCCGTACCCACTCGAACCACAAAAGTACGTCGTGCACGTTTCGACACACGGAAGCTCGTCGTCGCACGAGCTCATAAAAGAACGTAAAGCGCATAGGCCGTAGAGTCGTAAAACAGCACATGCCCCCGCGGCGCAAGCGACACATGGACGGAGCAGGTAGAAACGAACGCTCTCCCTTTCGGGGCGTCGCTCCGGCGCTCTAGCCGCGCCGCCCGCGCCGCCCGCGCCTAGCCCCACCGGCCCCGGCCCCGGCCCCGGCCCCGGCCCTTCGGCTCGCGCTAGGCCGCGCCGCGCCCATTGGCGACCTTCGGCCCGAATCACAGAAATCCCATCATTATCGAACACATTATGTGCGAGGCACGCCCACCGGCTCGCACGCGCACACGCGCACGCGCACGCGCGGCGAGCGCCGACCGCAGGGCGCGGAATGCGGACCTCGCGCCGGAGACCCCAACAGTGCAAAAACACCTTTTCACAAAGAGGCATATCGCCTCTCGCCAGATGGGCGCGCTTCCATCTCGGCCTGTATCATCGCGTACCATCGGGCGTGGTCACAGCGAAGCGCTAACCTGTCGGCGACAAAAAAGGGAACGGGCCAACGCCGAGACCTGCGTACTAGTATATAGCGCGAGGTATCGCGAAGGCTCGTTCCACGCGCTCCTCTGTTCACAATACCTCTGGGTCGATCGTGTCGAAGGGAATATCATTCTGGAGAATATCGTGGTTAGTTCATCGCACTGTCATCGCTCCACCGCCACGATATCGCCGCGCGTAGTGCACATGCACAAGGAAGCGAGACGGAGGTCTCGATTTGTTCTTCGGCCCGTCTCATAGCAACTTCACAAGGGGAGCGAAGGGTTCAGAATCGATAACGATTAACGAGAGCAATCGGTCGTCGGCCTCCGAAGGCAGCGATTGCGCTCCGCGTATGGCTCGCCACCATTAGTTCCACGATCTTCATTTCAACCTTCAATGTAGCCGTTGGCTGCATTCGATTCGATCGATTGGCGGTGGAGGTAGCGTTTTACCTGACGCTCTGATGCCCCTTCGTGACCATTTCGTTTATGCGAGGGACGTCCACGCTGAGAGCTCTTAATCATGTCAAAATTCTAAATAACTCTGTCGCGTTGTGTTACGATCACGACAATCGTATTGCAATGCTGACTCGCGCCTGCGCTGCCACGGAAACTGTTGGTTATTGGGCAGTTGTCTCCTTTCGACTCTAGTTATCTGATTCAGACTATAATTACAAAAAATCCATTATCATTTATTAGTAAACCGGCAGCTTGTAAAGTTTCAAATCAACATTACTGATACAATACATTTGTACCGATGTGTGTGTATGTATGTATGTAAATTGCAGCTATTGCTGTAAACCAAAAAAAGTTAGCAAATGCCGCTCTTTGGTTTCCGCGAAACAATTTGACCGTTTACGCCGGCCATAACTAATCCAAATTAATGCAAATGTGATTGTGCGTGCCACGGACGGAAAGAAACATTGAGCAGTGTTAAGGCTCCTCCTCGTATCCGCACGTGCCGCTGTCAGCTACTCGCAGTGGCCGGCAGATGGGCCTGCGGGAGATCGCCGCCAGCCTCTCGTATCCATACCGCTATCGATACACCACAATCTGGAGCGCGAAGCGACACGCAAGAAGCCGGGCTAACGGAAGGGCAGTCGGGAAAGGAAATCGAAGAGGGATGCGACCTTTGCACTGCACCTTTGCACCAGATTACCACCGATCAATATCCAGGTCTTGGATATTAGCAAAATCGAGGAGGATACTACGATAGTCAAAAGATATAATCGGTGACATTTCTTTGCCGTCGATTTCCTCGATAGTCAGTCTAATCTCAGTTTTGAGCTGTTCGTGTTCTCGGACGCCGTCGCGAGTCCAGGCTGCCGTCGGGACCTCTGCTCGTGTGAGCGACAGCAGAAGTCGCCGGACTCTAGCGGGCAGGGTGCGCTCGCGAGTCGCATAGCAACGGCGTACTTCACTCCGTCTCGTTGCGGCGAGGCCTTCGAAGGCCCCGTCGACTTTCACGCTTACGTCGGCGGATTAAGCGCTCTTTTCCCTCGGAGAGAGGATTTCTCTCGGAGACATGAAACCGGCCGGCGAATAATTGATAAGCGGGCGAGGCTCGCGTCGCGTTGGCCTGATTTCCCGCGAGCGACGCGACCGACGCGACCGACGTCGTCGGCTGCGACGTCACGCGACTGTTGACGCGTTCGCCTCGAGTTGACATTTTCTCAACAGCGACCCGCGGCCGACGGAGAAGACGAACGGGTAAATCGCCCATTGTTCCGATCGAGTTCCGATCGTGTAGAATACGGCCGCGGGGGTGCAAGGCCACAGGTTGTCGGCGGGGCGACGGCGCAGGCGCACGTGCGTCGTCGGGATCGAAATAAGTTGCCGTCGCCTCCGCGCCTCCGCGCCTCCTCGCCTCCTCGCCTCCTCGCCTCCTCGCCTCCTCGCCTCCTCGCCTCGGTAGCGATCTGGGGAATGCTTTCACACTTACTCGACAGGCATATGTGCGAATACTAAAGCTAGTCTAATACCAAAGTATACGTTTTATTTACATCTATACTATAGTTTTAATATGGATCACGAAAGTTACGCTCCCTCTGCGTCAGGGGTCGGGGAACCGGGGTAAATTACCCCAAATGAGGTAGAATCCAACTTTTGTGAGTAAAAAGTATATATTTTTAATTTGCTATTAGTATTTTTTCAATTATTATTATTATTTGTTACAGTACCCAAACTTGTCAACCCTCAATTGTACCCCAATGGATTTCCATTTGTTATGAACAGTTGAGGAAAAAAATTTGCCCTCACAGAAAAGAGTTTTGTTGTTTTGTAATTCATATCATATTTTTCTTGTTTTATTAGACGAATAAACTAGTTTAATTTTAATATATAGCCCCCATCAGTTTTTTTTAATTCGCTTTTTTGACAAAAACTATAGCCCTAACATTTTTTAAAAGTAATAGCTATGACATGAAGAAAATATTATATAATTTTAATTCTTAAAAAGAATATTTCTGTTTGATATAAACTATTCTTTTATTTCCCCGAAAAAAAAATTTAAATTGAAGAAGCTTTTTTATGGGGACTATATGTAAAATTTAAACTAGTTTTTAACCCACTTCAAAAAAAGGAGGAGGAGGCGATGGCATCCATGACAAAACCGGATAAGTCTTAAATTTGCGTAAGCATGTGCGCGACAAATGAACGAATAACTCAAGATCGCGCCAACCGATTTCGATGATTCTTTTTTTATTAGAAAACATATACCTCAAGGGTCGTTTTGTGATAGTTTGGTTAGGTTCTGATGATGGAATCGATGACAAAGTGACGGAACTCTTCAATTCTTAGGAGCAAATCAACGATACTCGGCAGAATCTTCTATAAGCTACCCAGATATTTGAATCGACTCCAAATACAAGAATACGAAGAACACTATAAAAGAATACGCAATTATTTCTTACTTTTTAGAGCAAATTAATGTATTTGTAAGTTTGTTTTGAATTTATTTATTCTCGTCTGATAAGGCAAGAAAAATATCATATGAATTGAATTATAAAACAAGCAGGAAATTATCATTCGCTGGTAGTTGCCGGGAGGGCGATTTTTTTCCTCCGCTGCATATTACATATATATGAAAGGTGCTAAAGAGAAGCGATTTGGTTTTGTTTGCTCTTCGCAACGGGGCAATATCGACTTGCACAAAAATATTTTGGGGTAATAGTCAAAAAAGTTCCCCGACCGCTGCCCGCCGTGTACACGCCGATGACTTTTGTGAAATAAACGTAAGGCTCTCTTCTTGAAGTTTGTTAACAGACAGAAGTTGCGTCAATTTATAAAACGGATCGCGCAATAGCCGTCAGCCATCAGCCATCAGCCACTAACGTACACATACGAGCATTTCCTCCTCACCTCGCCGGATGTGGCGATGCGTTGCGCGCTGAAAGGGAAAGGGCCGAGTCTGCACACCGTTAATTGGGCACTGGGCATTGGGCCGCGGCGTCCCTCGCTCGCGCAACCAAATTCGCCAATTCAATGTCGCTACTTTCGATGTGGTGATCCCTTATTTACAAAGTCGGGGCTGCGACGAAGGCCTCGGGCGCGAGCGGTCGCCGCTGCGGCGCCAAATCAACTGTAGGAAGTGGCCCCTTTCTTTTGCGACACCATACCCGAAAAACCAAATTTATAAAGTGGAATGTGGAATTAATTCTACACCAAAGATATTTCAGATCGAAGCTACTTTCATATGGAATGTTATATATACTCGTATGGAAGCAAATGCAAAACTGATGGCGGTATCTTTTTAAAAAGGCGTATGCTCAACTCGACGGATGACTTCTGAACCCGCTTCACTCTAAATTGAGTGAATTGCTGAGCGATAAACCTTTTTTGTAATTTTTTCATCATCAGCTCAACAAGTAGCGCAGGAATCGGTCAAAATGATTTAAAAAGTTTTTTAACGTTGGTCTGTGAAATCGTTATTTTCCAACCGATTTACACGAAACGTCGACATATTACATGTATAAACCTCCCCTAAAAATAGCTACCCGAGCAGTGAAAGCCGCATGAAAATCTGTTCATAATTTTCATCAGAATGCAGTCCTCAAATTGCGTATGATCACCTGTTTGTCTTTTAATTTGTGGCTGTGTAATGTCAAGTATGCAGAACAGAGTTCTTCTATCAGTATCCGGTCGACTTACACAGGTCGGTTATGTACGGAAGCGATGAAATTGCAACGCCGATGCCAGCACGGATTGGATCTCCAGGTTCACAAAAGAAATTAAGTTTTGTAATCGATGAAAAGCGAAGACACGATAATGAAGAACGGCCGGCTCTGAGGCAACGATGGTGCATTTCTCGTTGCAGCATCTCAGGTCA
The DNA here is from genome assembly GCA_015832385.1 of Elymnias hypermnestra. NCBI lineage: Eukaryota > Metazoa > Arthropoda > Insecta > Lepidoptera > Nymphalidae > Elymnias > Elymnias hypermnestra. The sequence continues at coordinate 1,973,976 of JACTOM010000869.1, read as the reverse complement.
GGCAGGCTCCGCGAATTTGCGAAAGCGATGGAAAGGAGAAGATCTCTTTTATTTTATAAACATTTTAACAATAAAAGAATCGTCTTCGACTGAAACCATTCCAGGTTATATGCTCCGAAGTAAAATTTTTTTTTTTTAATTTATATTTTGATTATTGGTGAATGTGAATTATATATTAAAAAACTTGTAAGTACATAAAAACATTGACTCTTTTAGTAAAAAGAGCGAATATATATCATATAACTTGCGAAACAAAAACAAACTTGTTATAAACTCTAGTAGGCTGCATAAGATTAACAACTCATTTAAGGGTAACTGTATACGTTTCTATAATAAACTCCCACAAGACGTTCTAAAGATGTCAATTAAAAAATTCAAAGCCTTTGTTAAAAGAAAGTTGATAGAAAAATCGTATTATAAGTTGCAAGAGTACTTAGACGATAGAAACGCATGGGAGTGAACGAACTGCTCTAATTTGAATTGAAATATATTAAACTAATTTGATATTTTAATGATGATAGTAACAAAGTCAAAGTAAAAATATCTTTATTCACGTAAGCCCATTACAGCACTTATGAATCGTCAAATATCTTCTTTTTTTCCATATAATATTTAAATGAATGACCGATGATAACATTAAAGAACGACTTACAATGTAAAGCTACGAAGGTTCCTTCGCGCCTCGATCCGAGAAGAGCCCACGACAAACTCAGTCGGGTGTACTTTTTTTATGTCATCATCATTACAATATGTTTTAAATTTATTCTATATCAAGATGTATAGAGCAATTCATTCACTCCCACGGTTTTTTTCGTCTTCTAAATACTTCTTCAAATTATAAAATGATTTCTCTATTAGCTTTCTTTTAATGAAAGATATAAATTTCCCGATCATCTTTGTAACTTCTTCTGGGAGTTTGTTATAGAAACATATACTCACTTTTTTTCGTAAAAGAGTCAATATTTTTATGAACATATAACAAGTTTTCTAATATATATACGCCGTGAACTGTCATTATTTTCACTGCTCTGAATTTGTTTCTTAGCGACTCTCTTGGGCTCATATTGTAGGTCGCACGAACGGCCCTTTTCTGCAGTACAAAGATTGCATCGGCATCAGCAGCATTTCCCCAAAGTAAAATACAATATGTCATAATGCTGCGAAAATAACTGAAATGGACTAGTCTGGCAGTTTCAATGCCGTAAGACGGCGAATTCTTTTAACCGCGTAAGCCGCAGAGCTGAGCCTGTTCGATAGACCACTCACATGGGGCTCCCAGTGTAATTTACTATCTAATGTAATACCTAAGAAAACGGTACTGTCTACCAGATCAACTTCCTCATTATTAAGTTTAACAATGGTTTTCACTTGCTTTACGTTTGGCAGTGTAAATATAATACACTTTGTTTTTTTTCCGTTGAGTCATAAATTGTTTGCTTCAAACCATTGTACTGCTTTATTGAGTGAGTTGTTTACGTCGTCAAAATCTGTTTGTTGTCGTTTAACTTTGAATATTAAAGAAGTATCATCAGCAAACAAGACTATCTCATGACCGTCCTTGACAAAATAAGTAAGGTCATTAATGTAAACGAGGAACAGAAATGGTCCCAATATGGAACCCTGTGGGACACCTAGTTTCGTTACAGACCCTTCTGGAAGTTTTCCATTAACACAGGTCTTTTGTGTTCTATTAGTTAAATAGGGACTCATCGGGTCTAATGCTGCGTCTGTGATGCCATAGTGACGTAATTTCCCGATCAGAGTTTCATACTGGACACAGTCGAATGCCTTAGACAAATCACAGAAAATACCAAGCGCGTCTCGTGATTCCTCCCAGGCTTCGTAAATACTATGTAATAATGTACACCAGCATCGGTTGTTGATCGAGGTCGTGTGAATCCAAATTGCTTACTGTGTAATAGATTATATTTTTGAAAATGTAGCTATTGGTTCAATATAATTTTCTCGAATACTTTACTGAAAGTCGGAAGAACCGATATTGGTCTATAATTAGAGGGGTCTGAAGAACTGCCCGACTTAAACATTGGCAGAATGTTATTGTCAAGAAATACTCCCCAATCTACACAGTTATTAAAAATTTCAGCCATGTCGGGTGCAAGAACGTCAATTAATGATCTTGTAAGATTAACAGGTAGACCTCATAAATCTTTTGTTTTTTTATTCGTGATTAAATTAAATGTCTTAATAACGTCCGAGCTATCAACGTGGCTGAATTTGAGAATATTATAACATTGAGGTACGCTACAAGCCAACCAAGAGAGAGCAGTGGATGGTGATGAGTTCAGATGTTTAGTTGTCTAGATAGGAGCATTAGTGAAGAATTCTTCAAATTTATTAGCAACCACTGAATCCAATGAAATGTTTTTTTTTGTCTATCTTGAGATTGATTTCATAAAAACGCGAGGAGGTTTTTCCTGTTTCTTCATTGATTATCTTCCATGTTGTTTTAATTATATTACTACTATTTTTAATTTTAGTTTTTATGTGCTATGGATTTAGCTAAAACACATTTCTTTTTAAAATCTTTAGAAAATGATCTTGCAAAATCTCTGAATTCATCACTAGTGTTATATTGACGCTCATCATACAGCTCACATAACTTTTGCCTGCTTCTGTGTAGATCAACTGTTCCCTTTCACTGAATGCCAATGAGTCAGTACACGTGGCCGATTTACTCTTAAAGATAGAGTTAAAAATTTTATTAAATTTGTTAAAAAAACGGTTGTATACTTCATTGGGATTCAGAGAATTCAATAAAGAAGAAGAATTCCAGTTTAGTATTAGGTTTGATCTCATTCGCTCTATACGCTCAGTAGTGATTGGGACATAAGTGATTTTACGTTTTTTCACTGTTTTATTTACGGTTGGAAAGCGAATGAGTTGGCCACAGTGATCAGAATCTAAATTAGAAATTATCTTTTTGACAGTTGGTTTTATATCTGTAAATATATTGTCTATGCAAGTAGCACTAGTTGAAGATATTCTTGTAGGCTCCATAAACATATTTGTTAAATTGTATGTACTGAATAAATTTAATAATTTCATGCTTGAAGAGCTACATTCCAATATATTTATGTTAAAGTCACCATAGACTATTAGATTTTTATGTGTTTGATATTGTATACAGTACTTGGTTCATTAAATTTTCAAATTTTTCAAAGCTTGACAAGGCTGGTCTGTAGACAGTTACTATAATAAATTGCTCTAATTCAATAGAGGCTAAAAAACAAAAGACCCGACCGAGTTTGTTGTGGGCACTTCTCGGATCAGGACGCGAAGGAACTCTTGTAACTTTAGATTTTAAGTCGTTCTGGAGTACCATCATCAGACGTACATTAGAATTAGAGTGTGGAAAAGAAAAGAAAAAAAAATTATTTGACGATTCCAAAGTGCTGTAATATTTACTACCTACTTACTGCCTACTTGAATAATGATATTTTGATTTGACTTGATCATACTAACAAATTTGTCTGAATAGGGATACACCCAAAGAACGTATGAGGCAGCACCGTTTAAATGAAACAACTTTAAAAAGTGAAATTTACATCGGTACCGTCACACCCGGGATCGAACCCGCAACATCATATGTTGTGCGTCGGTTAATTTTGCCACCCCGCTATCACCCCGCTGTCACGCATCACTGACACGCAATAGTTCCCCTTTCCCACTCGGCTGCCACCGCTTCACACACGACACACCATAAGTAAATATTGCAATGCAGCAACAAACGTCCACTCATTGCGATTTGGTTACAGACAGTTAGGTATTCTGCACAAATCGCAACCACCTCGTTTTTTCAAAGTCGGTTAAAAAGAGCTCGAGCGCTCGTTCACTGTTATCTGGAACGCGTGGCGTACCGGCGGCTCGGCACCTCGGAGCTAAAGGGAAACGACACAAAGACATACCGCATGTAATCTGTTTATCAACGTTTCGAGAAATTCGAGGATCACTGCACAAAATTATGCAAAAACGGCAAATTAATGATTATGGAATATGAGGAAGTCGCACTTTTCGATTAGATTTTTATAGAGCTCGGAGACCGTCCTCCGTCTGCGGGTCGACGTCGACGGGGTCGCGAAGAGGACTCGGCGAAGTCTTCGAAAGAAGGGTCAGAAGGAAAAGCGGCGCGGGCGAACACGTAAGAATGCGATATGGGAACAATCGACCCGTCTCCGCCCGCAGCCCCGCACAGACATCGGCGATGCAGCCTCGCGGGCCCGCCGCGTCGCGCGGCCTCTCGGCTCGTCGTCGCGCTATCGAGCCGAACGCCTCGCGCGGCGGCGGCGCGGCGCGCGACTCCCGCCCCTGCGGCCCCGCGCGCAGGGTGCGAAGTCGCGCGGCCGCCGCGGGGTGCGCGGGGTGCGCGTGTGTGCGTGGCCGCCGCAGTGTGCGCGCCCTGCGCGACTGCAGCGACCCTAGGTCAGTACTCCGCGGTGCATCCGAGCGAATGCATCCGCGCCGCGGCGGCAGCGCGCGGCGATGGCGCCGGCGGCCCGCCCGGCGTGTCGCGAGCGCACGCCACCTTGGAACCACGCGGGTAAAACAGCGCACCGCGGGCCGACTCCTCTTTCGCGAGGCGCTTCCGCCGCGACGCTCGCGGAGTTCCGGCTTCTCGGCGTCGGTCCGGCGGCGCCGCGAGACGCCGCCATCTTGAACCGTCTCCCCGACGTGCGAAGCGATCGCGATGGAATCGGCCGTCGCGTGGCGGAGCGCCCTCGAGCCGAGCAGCCGGGCTCAGGTCGCGGCCGCGCGGTTCGGGTTTCTCTCTGTGAACGATGTTGTGCCGGATCGATGTTAAACTTACCTTCCGTCTCGGCGTCTACAATGAGCTAAGTGAACGTTTAATTTCATACCGTTGCACATGTACATTTCGTCGTTGTCAATTTGAGAATCCAATAAAATCCAGTCCCGAAACTGGCGCTAGCTCCGTGTCCCATTCAATTGCTCCCGGTGTCCTAGGAGCACTGGAGCATTTCGCGTATTATTCCGGGGCCACGTATGCGCTTCACTTGTCAACAAAAACAATGGAGCGACAGCGTTCGATCCAAAACTAGGCCCTAAATATTAATAAAGGTTATATACAATTATATTCACCCCAAAGGGATACCTATTTTGTGGCTGGATTAGTGACCGTTACTCAGAATTATTTTGTGACATCTTGAAATTACTTCACGTTTATTTAGTAATATAATGTTGGAAGGAAAGGAGTTTTCGATTAGAATTAACACTTTATTTCAAACTCGAATTGTAAAATTCCCGACTCAGTGCTTTGATTGATTTTTGAAGGCGAGTTCGACTCGCCGGTCGAAGTATACAAATGTTCAAAATGCATTTATAGTCAAAATCAGTAAGATTTCAACTGTTAACTACGAAACGAGTCCAAATATGCGTAAATAACTTGATCTGGAGAACAACGAGCATGGATTCACCACAGTTGTCTTTAGTCCCGCGATCGTTGCCGAAACCGGTGGTTATGGAAATTATTGTCCAAAACAAGGATCACATTTTCCCGGTGAAGGCTACTCGCCTCGAATTTCCCGATCGTGGGTCGTGTGCGGTGACGAGTGAGAAATATTTCGAACGCCGTGCTGGAGTCCTTTGACTCGTCTCGAGTGCCGTTCACTAATTGTGGACCGTGCGAGGGCAGAGCACTGCGAAATCCAGCCCGCGAGGCCGCCGGGGGCTTCGTCGTCGTGGCATGGCCCGGCGGCCACGTGGCCAGTCCCCTCGAGCCCAAGAGCACGCCTCGGTGCTATCGAGTGGCCCGAGCATCGGCTCGCGTCGCGGCGGCCAATGAACCAAGTGCTCGGTGACCTCCGACTCGCACTCGCACACTTCACTCCGTGCATATAAGTCAAAGGCGAATGATTATTTTTTAATTGTCACACATTGCTGATCGTTTCTTGACGATAATTCAGGTCTTAGACGCGTAGTACGGTACGCGCCACAGGCAGTTGAATAAAGTCACTTTGAATATCAGTCGAATGAAGATATTTTGAATGTGAAGTCCACCACGGCACGGCGAGGAATTACAAAACTGGTCCTACGTTACAATATTTAACGCTTTATATTACATACAATATAATATCAGACTTCGTGAGTCTCGATAAGTAAACTGCCAGTCGTTTATGTGAATCCGTCAAGTATTGTTGTATTGGATAGTATGTTTTTCTCAATGAATAAATCTTAACATTTTTCGATACATTAAAGACGCCACACAAAAGACGTCATTGCCAATACATAATATTTCAATAATATCAACAACTTATCGAAGGGCAACTTATACGTTTCAATGACAAACTGTCAGAAGGCGTTCTACAGGCGTCAATTAATTAATGTAAATATTTTATTGACAGAAATCTTCTTGTGAATTCGTACTAAAATTTGAAAAATTCTTTGGACGATAAAAAAAGCGTTTGAGTGAATGAATTGCTCTAATAATTAAATTAAAAATTCCAGGAAAATAAACTAAAATAATATCGTAATGGACATCCGATTGGGCTTTCTGATTGACCCGGTTGAAAAGTCCCCCAATACCTGATGATTTGGGATGTGTACCGATGATTCGATAGCGACGCTCTCCTTCTCGAATGAATTTATTCAGTCGTAAATAAGCGAGCTCTTATCGCACACCGCGCAACAGATTCGTACGAATGCACTGTACGTAATTCGATAACTCGACCGCACGCCTCGTCAGCGGATATCCTCTCCTAACTAGAAACCCGCGTCTAGGATGTCAGATTCATTACGATTTCATTTCGAAGCCGCGAATGAGAGAAGCCAATAAAACTGCTGACTGCCGGTCATGAAACATATCATGACGAGAATGAAATGTTAGGAAAATCAGACCGTGCCTAGCCTCGTCGGCGTCGGGCCCCCGGCGGGGGCCGGTCGGGCCACCGGCTGACCGAATTCGCTCTCCCCGCCGTGGGGACCGGCGAGCAGGGCGAGGGGCAGCCGAGAGCGTACATAACGCGGCCGATAAAGCGGAGCCCGCCGCCAATGCGCCAATGCGCCAACGGGCCAATGCGCCAATGGAGGGCCGCAGGCGCATAGGCCAATAGAGCAGGGCTAGACAGGCCGCCGCAGGGTGCGCCGCGCCGACCAATCGCGGCGCGGCGCACGCGGCCCTGCAGGCCTATCGCGATGGGCGGCGTGCACGATGCCGGTCGTCGTACCTTTCGGGGGTCTTCCGAGCTCGTCGCCGAACCGGCCGGCGGGCGGAACGGAGTGAATGGAAAAGTGGCGATCGAACGATGTTCCGTTTGGGGACTGCGACTCGTCGGGTCGGGTGCGGGCCGACCTTCCGTGTCAGTCCGCGATTCCCGATTACCGTCTGCCAATTTCAGTTCACCGACGAAAGCGTCGGTGAGACGTTCGCGTCCGTCGGTGGTGGTTCTTGTTTCGCCGGTTTCGTCTTCGTTTATTTATTTTATCAGTTTATCAATATTCACACACATTAAGATAAAATATTAGCTAGCAAACAAACGAATGTATACATAAACACTCGTATATAGAAATTGGGCTTAAAGTTCGACCAACTGCCATGTTCCGCTCCTTAATCACTAGGTCGAGGTTTTAATTTGTGCAACATTTAGTTCAGTGCGCTATTGGCTATTGCCAACTTGCGCCGTGCAGTTCGTACTTCGTTCCTGGCGGTGATGTGACTCACGAAGGAGGTGCATTGCCGGCCGTCGTGGGTGACTTACGATTGAGCTGGTCCTTCAGTAACACGTACTTTATTCATGTACATATACAAGCTCGCGCAAAAACATAGAGAGAAAGAGCGAGTAGATATTTATTTATATAAACACTGTTCAGAGAAGAAGTTCTGAGGCAAAGTATTACAAATAAATCTCTTCAATTTATAGAAATTAGGAGCGCTATGACTGTGACACAAATATTAATAATATTTGTGAAACAAACAAGATCTAATTAATGGTTTCAGGTTTATGTTTAAAGATCTTTATTCTCAAGAAAGAAACATTCACCTCGTGAGAAAGTAAAAAACGTAAGAAAGGTAATATTAAATACGTAAGAGGTGTGATACGTATTACAGAAGGTTAAAATATCTATCGTATATTCCTAAAGCAGTGGGACTCGATAAAGAAATTTGTAGGGTTTTAGTAAGGAATTTCTAAAAGGTACAAAAGATTTTCCACAAATTATATAGTCTGGTAAACTATCATACAATACAACAATGCTCCCTCAAATTGTATAGTTTTCTGTCCGTAGTATTTTGTTCTAGATCTTTGTAACTCATGCGATTTCGGTTTAAAAGAAATTGTGTATGCACAGCTTCATTTAAGATTATTCTCATTACTAAACCTGTTTTAAATTTATATAACTGGTTTTCTTTAAAAGTTCTTTTGTTGGAAAACGATAATCAATTTGGAATAAGGTTTGTAGGAGTTTCTTTGCGATATTTGAAGATCTTTTAAAACAGATTGACACACTCCCCACATTTCTATCAAGTTCACTAACAATGGCTTGGCCAATGAATCGTAAATAATACGACGGACTCTTGGCGGTATACAAGGAATCGGTCTGCGTAATGATCAGATCAGATCAGCAAGTGACGCTAGTGTTGACTGGAAGTATGTGACTTCGCCATGTCAGTTTGGAATCGATATGCCAGTCCAAGATATTTTTCAATATCAAAATCTTTCACGACGAGCTTATTTATAATTAGAGGTTGAAAGGGAGGTACTTGTTTATTTTTCGCCTTAAAGAGCAGGTATGAAGTTTTAGAGACGTTTATAGTGAGAAAATTAAATTGAAAACCACTCATTTAATCTATTTAAATCTTTTTGTGCATCTGACATAATCTCACGTGTTGAATTTCCAAAATAAAATGTTTTTAAATTCAATTAAATATAATAAATGAAAATTTACTTGGGTATAAGTTAAATGTGTATATAACAATAATTTCACCTCATCGACTTTAGCAAAATTGCTAATTAAGAATTATTTTATAATATTTAGAAAGATAGGTTCCTCAGCCAAGAACTTGGCGAGTAGACCTGCTTCTACTGAGCATTATGATAATATTGACATTCCCTTCATCATTAGGATTTATTTATTTGTTTATTGCATTCAACAAGTAACATTAATTACAAGTGAAACCCTGTCAGGGTGTTGCAAAATTAAAATTTTCTAAATGTCGAAATTATTCTATACTGCCTATGTCTCTTGTATTAACCATTAAAAAAAAATTATAAAAGATCATAAAATAAAATAATTTCGATTGACATTAATAAAATTATCTAAACGTAAAATACAAAACAAATATTAGAAAGAAATAAGAAAACGAGGAAATCAGAATATTTCGCTACCCGATTTTTACCGATTTCGATTACCACACGCACGAGGAGTCACGTGGCGCGCTTGGCGTTTTCTGTGATCTGTCTAAGGCCTTCGATTGTGTTCAGTATGACACTCTGATCGGGAGATTGCGAGACTATGGCCTCGCGGGCACAGCATTAGAACGTAAGAGGTCTTTCCGCGGGGCCTGTGACAAAAGTGGGAGTCCCACAGGGTTCCATACTAGGACCATTTCTGTTCCTCATTTATATCAATGACCTTCCTTACTTTGTTAAGGGAGATCATGAGATTGTTCTGTTTGCTGATGATACTTCGCTATTGTTTAAAATTAATAGACGACAAACAAATTATATCGACGTAAACAGCTCTCTCAATAAAGTGGTACAATGGTTTGAAGCTAATAATTTATTGCTCAACGCAAATAAAACAAAATGTATAAAGTTTACTCTGCCTAATGTGAAACAAACGCAAACCATTGTTAAACTTAATAATGAGGAACTAGACCTTGTAGATAGTACCGCTTTCTTAGGTATAACATTAGATAATAAATTACAGTGGGGGCCCCATATAAGTGGTCTATCGAATAGGCTCAGCTCCGCGGCTTACGCTGTTAAAAAAATTCGTCGTCTGACAGATGTTGATACTGCCAGACTGGTATATTTCAGCTATTTTCACAGCATTATGTCATACGGTATTCTACTTTGGGGTAATGCTGCTGATATAGATGCAATATTTGTGCTGCAGAAAAGGGCCGTTCGTGCGATTTACAATATGGGTCCAAGAGAGTCGCTAAGAAACAAATTCAAGGCAGTTAACATAATGACAGTTCACTGCGTATATATATTAGAAAACTTGTTGTATGTACACAAAAACATTGACTCTTTTAATAAAAAGAGTGAATGTATATC
>JACTOM010000869.1:1811206-1957362 GCA_015832385.1 Elymnias hypermnestra | reverse complement strand
TTCGCTTTTGTAGCCAACCAATCGGACCAAGCTTTCTTCTTCTCACACACAGCTGCTTGAACATTTTTGTCCATCCACAAATTCTTCTCTTTCTTATCTTTCCTCCTTTTAGACACTCCACATACATCAATAGCAGCACCAATCCAAAGAAAATGATACCTCCATATCATATATGTGGCGAGGTGGTAGAAAAATAAATTCGACTAGCGATGCTCCTCGGTTTCACCCGCGCAGGTGGCGGTCTCGTGGCAGTGGAAAGTCTACTGAGTCGGACTATCGGTTTATTTTCGTTAACATACAAGTTTCATTACACTTAGTTTTGAATTGTTTCCTTTCAGTGTATTAGATAAGCTGCCTCATTGGTCTAGTGGTTAGCATGTGCGACTACGGACATGAGGTCCTGGGTTCGAGTCCCGGGTCGGGCCAAATGGAATATTTACAAAGTCAAATCGAAGTATCTTTATTCGAGTAAGCCTATTACAGCACTTTTTGTATGTACGTCTGATCATGGTATTAAAGAACGACGTCGAATCCAAAGTTATTATAATTTTATAGGTTAATGTTAAATACAGTCATTTCATTTCACTTATGATTTGATTATTGTCAGCACTTTTATTAACGCTCAAAATGTGGCTTAACGCCAGTAGTTGGACAGATGGTATCACGGACTTTTTTGTAGATATGAATACGGGCTATAATGTAGTAAAACATTATTTTGTTCTACCTTCAATAGTTTTCGCAACGCACGCGATGGCAGACTTTTTGTAACCAATTTCATCCATGGGTTACAATAATGCATTTTTCTTAGAGATCCCTATTTTTTTTTAAAAGTAATATCGCCTATGTCGTTCAGTGAAAATGCGGTTTTCTAATGGTGAAAAAAATTTTGAAATCGCTCCAGTAGCTTTTGTGTGAAAAGGTAACAAACATACATACATACTGACATGCCAAACACAAATGTTTCCTCTTTATAATATTAATTTAGATAAGAGTAAAGACATTTGATATAAAGGCTTGAAATACACTTAGAGAAAGGAGTTTCCAGTTAGCAATAATGTTATTTTCCCATATATTGCTATTCCGGAACATTGAACCAAGCTGTTTGCTCTGAAAGTGGTCCAGGGGACGACCACAGCAGAGACAGAGACGGAGAGAGTGTGTGTATGTGTGTGAGAGAGAGAGAGAGCGAGAGAGCATCTGTCGGACTCGCAACTGTTCCCAGAGTTCCTTATGTATTTGGGAAACGAACAATTATTATTCACCACCTCAAACATTTTTTATTGGGGACCTGCTGGTGCTTGACTGTGATCTCACCCGATGAAGAGTGATGATATATTCTGATATGGCAAGAGGCAATATACCTCTTGCGATTTCTACACATTTTCGTGTCACAAACATCGGAACACAAATTTCTTGCTTGGCGGCACGTCTTCGTCGGTAGAGCGGTAACTAGCCACGACCGGAGCTTCCCACCAGACTCAGGCGAATTAAAAAATACAATTTTCTAAATTCTCTCTACTGGGAATCGAACCCGGGACTTGTGCTAGCGAAGCGAGTACTCGCACCACTGCGCCAGCGGGGCTGACTAAAGTTACAAGTCCAAAAATCAGTCAAATGGCAAATTAAACAAATAAAATTAGTTATTTGTTCAGACTACTGAGGCTTCGGCCGTGGCAACTAATTTGCATTTCGGAGCAACACTGTGCAGAAATCATTAGAGGTAAGTCACCTCTTACTAGGTTAGCACACTCCCATCTCAGATTGTAACATCACTCACCACCAGATGAGATTGCAATCCAGCACTGACCCGACGGAAGCAGAGAGGTCTATTCTTGTAATAATAGGAATTTATTTAAGAAAAATAAAGAACTAATGAAATGTGGATGTCACTGTGCACGTGTGAGTCGTGGATCAATCCTTGAAACGCCAGTGAAATAAGTGCGATTCCCTTGACCACTCTTAGTGTTATCGTAATCGATTCGCTCGGCCGGAACGCGCGTCCCCATAGCCCCACGGCACGGGGAGCGGGGAGCGGCCGGCGACATCGGCTCGAGTGCGTACGGCGTCGCAGCTCGCAACGAGAGCAACAAGAGCAACGAGAGCAACAAAAGCAAAAGCGCAAAAGCGGCACGGCGCGACGGCGCTCGCCAGAGCGAGAGGCCGGCGCGCGCGCACGCACACAGCCGCGCGGCGCCGCCCCCCGCCCACTGGGCGCGGGCCTACTGCGCGCCGCGTCTTGATACTCGCCCGCCCGGCACCGCCCGGCACCGCCCGCCCGGCACCGGCCCGCGGCACATGTACCGGTCGCGGCACGAGGCGAACCCCGCTCCTACGGCACGGCTAATCCCGGGCCCGTACGAACTTTCGAACCGTATGGTTCATACTTGTAATGCTTTTCTCATCATTTATTATAAGTTATAAATAGGTTTATGCCGAATTGCTTGTCTAAACGTATAAAAAATGCTCTGCGAAATAATCTTAGCAGTGTGACTATGCTATTTTGAGCGTATACATATAGTTTTGTATTCTATTAATAAATTATTGTCGAATTTGAACAGTGTGCAGGGAAATATGTTACCTAAGCATCGGAGAATACTCAATGTCGTGTTATTCAAACATCGTCTTCTACATTATTATTAACGTCAGTATATCTTTACACAGTCGGTAGACACTTGGCAAATCTAACATTAGATTTAACTATTCCACAGTGTTTGTGACATATTTTTTTCTCTATGATTATCTTGAAGTGGATAATATATTCCTTTCATAGACTTACAGCTTAATAATTCTAAATCTATAACTTAGGACTTGAGAAAAGATGTTGTAAAATGCAGTTTTCCTTTACTATTGTTAGAAAAGCTGTACACGCTTGCGCAAACTATTCCACCGCAATGCAGAAATAGCTCCAACTCGACGTAACTCTTTGACTTGACTAAATATTTAAAATTTTATTTGGCGTTAAGGGCCCGTCATATTATTAGGTGACCAATTAACTTTGTAACTTTAAAACACCTTTTATTTATTTTCATTTCGCTTTTGTTAGAGAGAAAAAGCTTATTATAAATGTAGCTAAGAAAGTGTAAGTAGATGAGATATGAAACCTTTATTCTCTGAAAAATGTTGTCTGTACGAAGAAGCGTCCCAATTAAACGTTATTATCGCAAAGTAAAACCTTATACGTAGCCTCTAATTCGAAATCACATTAAGTCGTATAAAGAAAATTAAATCTCGCAATTGTAGTCTTTAAATATTGTGCATACGATATAAAATGCTGCGATATGTTAATTTCCATTGTACTTGACTGTTGTCTAGACCTATAATTGAATGATTCACTGCTATAAATAGCCGCCTATAAACGGATAAGCTGTTTCTATGCAGGTAATCTGTTCGTTGTGCAACTTTTAAGAATACTAACTTTTGTCTTGATAAGTGTAATATTGGACTGATAATTCTTTTGAAATATACTAAGAATCGAATTTGTATTGACATATACTAAAATTGTACGTATTGACACAGTTTTAATTAGATATTTGTACATTTAGACAAAAAAAACTACAAATATTTTGTTTAAAATTAAAAGTTAAAGAATTAGTTTTAACTCGAGGTATCGGAATTGAGTACATTTCAAAAATTGATGTGCAATATGGTAATAAATATATATTTTGTACGTAAAAAAAAGTGTAATTTATTCATTCCATTTGGATTTAGCGAGCGTTATGCTGGAAATTTGTTGCGAATAAGAAATTTTTAGAAATTCATTTTAATTTTTATTATAATGTTCTACATTACCGCATATTTCCAAGTCCCGCGCAATGTGAATTATTAATAGTCTCTGTCGTTCTTGCCACTAAATATAATAATAACAACTTATTTCTTTCAGACAAGTCAGTCAGTGTTGTTAGTAGTAATTAACTGCCTTAGGTGCTACATTAGTATGATATCTATCCAGTGTTTTACGATCGGGCTATTAGTTATACAAGCGATCGCCCGTGAGATGCCGTTGTCAGTATCATTCCATCAGCGTTCGCCGCTAAGAAGACGCTACTGCCGCCTCGTCTCGATTCGTCCGAGTCCGGACTCGCGGATGGCTTCGGCCGGGAAGGGTCACTCCGTCTGCCGGTCGCCGGACCGCTTCGTCAGAACGCCGAACGCCGAAAGCGAGCGGCCGGCCCAAGGGGCAAGACGGCGCGCGTCGCGCTATATCGATCGAAATTCAAGTCCGGAGCAAAAAGTGGAGCGAGCGAGACGGCGGCGCGAGGAGGGGCAATGACCCGGCCTCGCGGCCTCGCGGCGCAGCGCGCGGCCTCGCGCCGTCCCGCTCGCGCCCGCACGCGGGAGGCGCTTCGAATTTCCCGCTTTCGCGCAGAGGCTCGCACCAGGGCATGTTCAGTCTCTCGGAGAGTTCTGAATGTCGTCTCACCAGGCCTAATTTCAGTTAGTTAGTTATCTTCTAATAATAAAATATTGACATATCTCGCTTATCGATTCTGATTAGATACTCTTTTTGTTGTCGTGAAAATAACATTGACGACATTCATTAAATAATAAATGTCTAAATTGGTATTGAACTTCGGGAAAACACCATGAAGCGATCCATGCATACGAGAGGAGCAAAATTGAGCTGTCTGCCTGCAACTCCTGCGAAGGAAGCGATGCCCGGCAGTGGGACGGTAAGGGGCCGCTTGTTCCCCTTAAAACACCCCTGTTTTATGTCGTCGTCGTTGTCCGAGGAGTCTTGTCCGTCTCAAATGGATTCAAGTTGGGAATACGCCTGTCCCACTGATCCTACGGGAGGGCTCCCGGAGTAAGCGAGTCGCTCACGACTAGTTTCCTTCGTCACAGGTTCATTCGAGTAGTTATACTTCAAACGACTTTTACAAAAGTATATAATAGAAAATGAAAAGTGCGTGCGTACAAAGTACACGTGTCAGAAGTGACACTTCTTTGGCAAACAAATTTTGAAGTCTTGTTTATATTTATACAAATGTAAGACTTTAGATTTCCGAGACTTAAAGGGAAAAGAGAAGATATGTTAGGAATTTATTGAATTTAATTGTCATTAAAATATTAAAAGTGTCGAAAATAAATGCATATAATGTCAATATTAAAACGACCTAACCGTCAAACGAATTCGCATAAGAAGCGCTGCACATCTTCGTGACGCAAATCACCCGTTTCATCCGTAAAATTTACTCTCAATTAAAAAGTTTCACTTCAAAAATTCAATTAGTACAACGTCTGCCGGACGATGTAGTTGCCGAATGCTATTCAGCCAGCCTGGCTGTCGTGAAGGTGTGCTGCTGGCCGCACAAACAAAGGCCCGGAGTCCATTCCCCTGAGGACAAAATTAGGAAATCGTGTTTTCTAATTTGTCTAGATCTGGGCTAGCGGGAGACTTCGGCCGTGGCCAGTCACCAGGTCAGCGAGCCACCCGCCCTCTTAGAAAGTATCAGCACATGGCTCCACGGCAGATCACAGACGCCGGTAGAGTTTGGTGTCACGAGACGGCGTAATGTGATTTCACATCAGGTCAATTCACCTTTAAATTCGGCTCAGACGTTGTCATGTGGAAGAAGTGTTACAATTTGTGAATCACGGCATGCGTTGGTGCGGTGGACGAATGACACGCCATCTATAGACCTCGAAGCGCAGCAGTCGAAGGTGTGAGCTTGCCACCTTTTAGATGGAGCTACGAAAAAGTACATCGATCATTAAGAAGTGGCACCACTTCCGCGGTGCGAGTGGCGCCACCTGTCGAAGCCGATGGCCAGTTGAGAAAACATGTGTTTATCTCCGGGCACATCTACGTGCCTCTGCCGTTTGCCTGAGAGTGGGCCGCTGGGCTGGACTTCGGCCGCGTGAACCCGGACACCGTCTCCATTGCCATTAAAATAATACAGCAATTTAATTTTTGCATTAACTGATTTAGTATGAAAAAACCGTAATCAATCTTTCTAATTGAACCTTTCATTTCCCGTCAGCAGTATTTCATGCTGTCCGTAAAGATTCTTCGTAATTTGCTCGGATGCATTATACAACGCTCGGATGAAATGTGTTCGTATGAGAAAGGATTAATGTACAATAAGACCTGGTAAGCGTAATATATCAGGCCTGCCAGACAAACGAGCCCGTAACCTCTGCTGGCGGCTGCCACTCGTGGGGCTTTCTGGCGCACGGGCCTTTCGCAAACGAGGGGCAGTGGAGCCGCGGCCGCGTAGCGCGGGAGCCGCAAGGCCCTCCTTTGCGCGGTCCGCTTCCGCGACGAGCGAGGCCGAGCGTTGCGAGCGCCCCCTTGCCGCACGCACGGTGGGACACCGGTCGTCGCACCCCGCGACGGAGGCAAACCTGGACGAACCGCACCGACACGACCTCGTCGCTTATTGGCGAATCGAATCAGAATATCTTCATTCAAGTAGGCCTATTCCAGCACTTTGAATCGTTATTCAAACCAATGACTGATGACAACGTTAAGGAACGACTCACAATCTAAAGTTACGAGGGTACTTTCGAGCCCTGATCCGAGAAGAGCCCACAACAAACTCAGCTGGGTGTACGTTTTCTTTTATGTCATCATCATCATTACAATATATGTTCTAAATTTATTCTATATCAAGATGTATATAGAGCAATTCATTCACTCCCACGCTTTTTGTCTTCTAAGTATTCTTTCAAATTATAGAGTGATTTCTCAATTAGTTTCCTTTTAATAAAAGATTTGAATTTATTAAGGGACATCTTTGCAACTTCTTCTGGGAGCTTGTTATAAAAATGTATTCAGTTGGCCTTCAATTAATTGTCAATCCTATGTAGCCTACTAGCATTTACAGCAATTTTATTTTTATTTCTTAAGTTATATGGTGCATTCACTTTTCTTCCTAAAGGAGTCAATATTTTTATGGACTGAATTTGTTTCTCAGCGACTCTCTTAGACCCATACTGTAAATCGCACGAACGGCCCTTTTCTGCAGCACAAATGTTGCATCTATATCAGCAGCATTACCCCAAAGTAGAATACCGTATGACATAATGCTGTGAAAATAGCTGAAATATACCAGTCTGGCAGTATCAACATCTGTCAGACGACGAATTCTTTTAACCGCATAAGCCGCAGAGCTGAGCCGGTTCGATAGACCACTTGTATGGGGCCCCCACTGTAGTTTATTATCCAACGTTATACCTAAGAAAACGGTACTGTCTACAAAGTCTAGTTCCTCATTATTAAGTTTAACAATGGTTTGCATTTGTTTAACATTAGGCAGACTAAACTTAACACATTTTGTTTTATTTGCGTTGAGCAATAAATTATTAGCTTCAAACCATTGTACTATTTTATTGAGAGACTTGTTTACGTCGTCAAAATCTGCTTGATATCGTTTAACCTGGAATATTAGAGAAGTGTTATCAGCAAACAAAACTATCTCCTGATCGTCCTTGACAAAATAAGGAAGGTCATTAATGTAAACGAGAAACAGAAGTGGTCCTAATACGGAACCCTGTAGTACACCTCGTCTCGGTACAGATCCTTTTGAAAGCTTTCCTTTAACACAGACCTTCCGGGTTCTATTGGTTAAATAGGAAGTCATCAGGTCTAAAGCTGTGCCTATGATAACGTAATGACGTAATTTCCTGATCAGAGTTTCATACTGGACACAATCGAAGGTTTTAGAGAAATCACAGACACGCGTCACGTGATTCCTCTCAGGCCTCGTAAATATTATGCAACACTGTACACCAGCATCGGTTGTTGAACGAACTCGCGTAAGTCCGAATTTCTTACTGTATAATAGATTCTATCTTAAGATTGATTTCATAAAAACGCGAGGAGGCTTTTCCTGTTGCTTCATTGATTATCTTCCATGTTGTTTTAATTATATTACTACTATTTTAATTTTGAATTTTGTGATGTGATTTAGCTAAAACACATTTCTTTTTAAAATCTTTAGAAAATGATCTTACATAATCTCCGAATTCATCACCAGTGTTATATTGATACTCATCATTCAGCTCATATAACTTTTGCCTGCTTCTGTGTAGATCAACTGTTGCCCTTTCACTGAATGCCACTGGAGCTCGCCAGTTCGAGCCCCGATTCAATGAATTGGAACTGATGGCAGGTTTCTGTTATAGCTGCACTGACGAACTCTGCCTCTCAGAGACCGTCACCACAGAGACCCGCTCTCTGAGGTCGGCGGGACGCGGATTGCACTCACTGGAACCAAACACCAGCTTCACATCCTCTCGATGTGACGACCCCGTCGTCGGTATCGCGGCAGACTTTCTGGTGCCGCTGCAAAGCTACTCGGAATAACAGCATCACTATATTAACAGAGATAAAATCTGGTTTATGGGGAATCTGTCGACAGGATCTTTGAACTGCAGCCGATCGCCACCATATACATATATTCATTCCTGCCAATAATTATAATAGTTTAATTGCACGATATGCAATCATAATAAGGTTTCCGCATAAATGCAGTGCAGTCATGACGCCATAAGGTGGCCATAAGGTGGCATTGCAGATAGCCACTCAATTACGCCACAAAATGGCACGAGCTAATCGGCTACGAATTGAATAATGGAATGGTCATAATTATTTAATATGTCTCATATGTAAATGCGTCCCGATTTAAAGACATAGTTAAGAAAGGAATAAAAAAGTTATACAGTATTAATATTATTCAATTTACGTCAAGTTAGCCATAGTCTTGTTTACTATTTGTTTCATAAAGTATAAAATGATGTACGGTCGAATAAGGAACTCGTCCTGGTGTGGAAGGGCCTGATGCTGCCAAAATACGATCCAAACACGTCAACCAAAAGCATATTTTGTGCATGCCTCGCCCGTGTTTACTCGTGATAGTGATGTGGGAACCTTGACATAGTTACTGGACAAAATCCTTTTATATGTAAAAGGTTATGACCGAGCCGATGCCGAAGTACAACAAAATATGAGAAAGAATCGCAAAAACGAAATGCCGAAGCAGTAAATGGCGTCAGACGAGAATAATAATTGCCTGCAAATTTCATGCTTCACTCGTGAATAATGAATAATGTTGATTTTTGTTGCGGATTCTTCTTTTTCAGACTCAGCAGTTGCTCTTTGCGTTCATATTTTATATTTTCATTCTGTTGTTATGTACAAAACTCGAACGTTCTAACATTGTTCAATTGTATAAAATGCCTAATTGTATGTCTTATTTTAATTATTTAACAATGAATTATCATAATAACATAATTACAAAACATTTGAGGTTACAAATATATGTATAAAAAGACGAAACAAACTAAATGCTTCAATTATAATGTAATGATTGCAATTTGTTTTGAAACGTACGTATTCACAGCGTAAGAAATGATTTCTGATTCTTTCAGAATTCAAATACGGTGTAGAAGTGGAAGGGGCGAGAGAAGGTTGTTTTTTGGAAAAGCTTTCACTTCCAGCCATAGTCGCGTTGATGTCTATTGTTCGCCAACTTTCGTTTAACCATTAAACCTTATTCCAGAAAGTGATGCACGGCTCGGCTGCATCTGCTGCCAATACAGATTATTGAAAAGGAATATTTCACGTGCACGATAAAGCAACGATATAATCGTTACGTAACAACTTTGCCAGTCGTTAGACTCATGGATGCACAGGTTTTTTTAATACACCACTGTGCTTTTCGGGTGATGAAACCTCCACGACCCCGGGGTAAATCTGGTGTATGTGTAGCCTGCTAATTCGAAGTGGAGCAGCTTGGGGACTATGCCCTAGAAACCGTATGTCTAGTGAGTGTGAGGGATTGTGTCCAGCAGTGAGATGTTAAATGGCCGTATTACTCTTTTTTGCAATATACAGATAGCTTCAATGTCCGCCGCTTTACCCCATAACAGTGTGCCTTTAGACAATGCTATGAAAATAAGCGAAATTCACCATTTTGGCAGTTTCAACATCAGTGTATAGCGGAACTAAGTTTACTCGTCAGTCTTAATATGGGCACCCCCTTGCAGCCCAAAGTCTAATATTATACCTGAGAGTACTGTAGCTTGAACTTTCTTTACAGGATTATCATTAATTTGAATATTTGTACAAATTTCTTTTGCATTTGGCAAAGTGAATTCGACATACTTAGTCTTTGTCGAGTTTAATATAAAATTGTTAGCCGAAAACAAATATGAGACATGTGACGGGGTACTCTTTACATCGTAGAAATTTTCTTTATTTCTGTCAATCTTGAATATCAGCAAATAGCGCTATATCACTTTTGGCTTTCACATGGTACGCTAAATCATTTATATATATAGAGAATAGAAAAGGGCCAAGTATCGATCCTTGTGGAACACCCACTCTTACCGGTGATTCCGACGACATTACGCCTTTTGTAGTCTGTTTTCAAGATACGAACTCAACGAATCAAGTGCACCATCTCTCACACCATAATGACTTAACTCAAAGATGACAGCGCTATGTTCTACACAACGGAAAGTCTTCGAAAGGAGAATATTCCCACACATTTTACGCATTGTTGCAAAGAGCAATCGGCTCGTGCCTCTGCGAACTTCCCCGACGCGCTACAACAGCGAGGCAGCACCAACTTCGCCCGACACGCGCTGTAATGCTAGACACGAACAGCAATGAACGTTTCTTTGTGTACGAGTATATTTGCTCCATGGGCTGCATGAGCAAAAGACTGCGTAAGAAGCCTTAAACAAGGTTATCTTAACCATGTTAGAGAATGTCGCGCAAGCATGTTGGCTCTCACTGCCGATGCTCTCCGTTCTCGTTCAATATTCGTGTAGACTTTAAAGTCGAGAGCTAACTTAGTCGAAGACCTTCATTTCGCTTTTCTTGACATTATAAATCAACCTATGCCTTTCCACATAAGCCTCACCTCTGGCCAACAGCTTTCGCAGGGCACAAGGTGATGCATTCAGCAAGTACCATGTCATCGGCGTAGCTTATGTTGTTCACGCAAATACTCTCTATGTAATAGCCGATTCTGGCACTACTAAGCTCATTTAGAAACTCGATAACATATAGGTCCAAGGCGTCGGGAGCTCAACCCTCACTGCCTCACACCGCATTTCAACCCATATGGACGTGAGAGTATTGCAGCCCATCGCACTTGATTGACCTCCGCACCAAAACTTAAGGATATCAGTGATGATGTTTTAACTGTTTCCAACTCTCCCTACGAAATGTCATAAGAAACCAGGTCTAATGCTCTTGATAGATCTAGAAAGCAGGCACACACCTAGTGTAGTAGGTGATAGTTTGGTTAAAGCTCAATACGGCACTTTCTGTTGAGTGGCAGGGCGAAAACCAAACCGGTTGTCATGAGGCTTAATAAACGTAACTAATGACAGCCAAATTTGTATAAATGGGGGTGTTTCATGGTATACACATTTTTTTAGGGGACATCAGGCGGTTATGATAAAGAAGCCTAATAAAGCCCTACGTTTTGTGTTGACAAACAACAAGGTGAGTTAGAAGGACTCGGCTACGTAGCATTATTATAATTAGTCGATCCACTACGTAAATCCCTTGGATCGGATTGGATTCAGAAATGACTCTCCAGCACCTCGCCGTGGCGACGGGGATCTTCTCGAAGGCTCCGTAATTGTCCTGAAAGATGTAGGCAAAGATGTAGTTAATACTACATTACATTCGCTTTATATTTTTTTATATCTACTCATGTTTGGGTTCGCAACACGATTTATTGTAAATTTTGCAAAGTTCAAAGGTTGGAAGGGAACGACCAACCTCGGAAGTATAAACGATATCAGGTGTAGTGGAAGTACTTTCTCCAATATTTATACATTTAGGAATATCCACAGCTCCAAGATTAACACACAACGCTAAGATTTTCTAATATATTTTTATAATCTTTCCTCCATTTCCTCCATTTCCGGTGTGCACTTTATATATTATTATTATGATCACAAATTTTGGTTCTCATATTGAAGTGTATATAGATGGTATATTTTGTTGGGAAAATAATATAAAGTAGAACCAAGGGATTGTTGCGGGAATCCTGGAATTTTAACAAGGGGGTTTCGGTGTCCTCTCACATAAAGGTACTTGAGCCCCGTGATACTGATTTACGGCAAACCGTCAGCGAGCAGCGCGCGTGGGCCGGAATAACCCCCGACGATCGTGACGAAATAGGTCGAGGAGCCAGCGAATGGAGTAGTCCTTGTAACAAAAGGAGCATTAGATCGATACCCCTTGTCGGGGGCGAGGGGTGGAGGCGCCCGCCCATTGGTCGCCGCGCAGGGGGTGGGTGCTGCTGCACTCGTGCCGGCGCCCGACTCGCAGCGGCCCAGCGCGACCCCATTCCCTCAGCGGGACCTAGCCAACGTTCAAAGCCGCCCTTTGTCGCACCCACGACTTGGCCCTGCACGGCGACCCGCCAACGTGTAACGGTAACGCATCTCTCTCTTTCTCCTCCTGGCCTCTTTCGTTGCACGAACGCGAGTCTCCGCACCACGAATTTCCTTTCAAGCGTTGCCTTGAGTTAACGTTACAAGTTTCTCGTCCCCCTGGACTTCGTCAAGTTCGTTGTTTTTATGTAGGATGAGTGATAATTGGAACGTGAATGCGTAAGCGAGAGGGATGTTATTTTCAAAGGTTCGACATTATCAGTCGTCGCAAAAACGATTAAATTTATTAACTTGTTTTTGTCAAGACACAGGACCAAAACGATACGGAATGACTCACAAGAGTCCGGTTCAGCGAGCCGTTCATGTCGTTCAAAACAAAAAAGACGACTGAGTATAACACGAATGAAGGTGATGGTGGTAGGCGATGACCACCGAAATTGGGGAAACAGGACAGAGAAAGGCACCTTTCGCTCAGCCAGGTTTGGCTCCTGCGCTTGGCCTGTTTCTCTGCCGTTGCCGTTTGCCGTAATATTGGTATTTTCGCAATGTGCAGACGCCAGGCTCATTGAGTCTTCGAGTCATCGGTTATTTATAAGCCCGGGCATTAAAGTGAACTACATTCGCCGAATTATACCAATGCCTTGTCGAAGGTTAGCGGGATTTACTCAGTTTTATTTACTTGAAATTCTGGATTCCAATACGACACCAATCTAATTGTAAATTTAAATTAACCGCGGGGCGCGTTTCATTTATCCTCATATATCATACCAATTTTGTAAAACGATTTTTGCTTGACGTTATACCATAGAAACACCATAGAGGTTTGCCCTTTCCTATAAGAATTACGCAGTCAGAAGCGGTTATTATGAAAGAGCAGCTCATAGCTCAGGCCTCTTTATTATTATGTTAGATACAAGTACCGATGTTCCTGTTTCGCATGTCTGACAAATGTAGTCCCATTATCTATTCACATATTGATAGCTCTGCGTCCCATCATTACAATATTTCAAAAGCAAATGCTCGCTTAATGATGAAATAAAGAATAACTCGATCCCCCACTCTCACAGTGGTGTGGGACGGAGAGAGTTCAGGCACGGGAGGTGGCCAAAGAAGTTCTCCGCGGCGCGGGCTGGAGTACTGGCATATTGAAAATTTCTTATTGGATAAAACCAATAAGGTAGGACAACTATGTAAAAATACGTACTCTTCAACATAATTTATTTACTTTTTCAGGTCGCCAACAGACTGTTCCTGAGCACGGAGTGGAGAGCTAAGCGGACGGCACCTCCATCCGGCGTCACAGCTCAGGCTGCAACGAATAGATCCCGGAACTTTACGAGGCAAGTACACGTACAGTTTAAGGGTACTCTTTGTTTTTATGGCGGACATGTCATACTTTATATAGGCACTTCTAAGCTGGACAAATTAGAAAATACAATTCCCGAAGTACGCCCCACCGGAAATCGAACCCGGGACCTCTTCCAGCGAAGCGAGTACACGCAATGTTGAATCCGTCAATTAGTTAAAATTATAATTGTTTGTAATCGAATATATAAAACTCTCGTGTCACGGTGTCAGTCGTTGAACTCCGAAACGGCTCGACCGATTTTCGTGATTCAAAGCGTGCATATTGGCTAGGGTGGAGAACCGGACCATCGGCGGTCCACCCCTAAATGTCTTTTTTTGCCCAATGTTTGTTTTTATTTTTTGTGATATAGCATACAAAAATAGATACAACCCTAAAAATTCACCTTTCTATCACCAAGCCCTATTTTTTAATAGAAACAAGGTTTGCTGGGTTCCGCCAGTCAATTCATAACTCTTCACTCATACATACGAGTATATGCGTACGTGACGCACGAAGGACCGCGAAGGCGAATGTGCATTAAGAAGCATAGCTTGGCCCACTTGGAATTGGAAACGAAGTCGTAATATCAGACTGAGTCACGGCAACGCATCGTTGTGCATCATAATAATAATAGATAGATAGATAACACTCTTATTGTACACCGCAACTAAAATACAGACAGGAAATACTAAAATGAAATACAAAACCGAACAATAAGGCGGTCTTATCGCTGTGCAGCTATTCCTTCCACCTACCTTTGGGTCGGAGACTGCTGAAAGGGAAGGGGAAGAGTGCGGTGACTAATTTAGGGAATATATATACATAACATGCTCTTACACGTACACACAAACATCTACATATATATAAATAAATAAATATTACGTGGGGAAAATAGTTATTATTTATTTAAAAAATAAACCATGATCTAGTATTAATACTATTGTATTAAACGTTTTAACATTATGCGCATCGCAGCCTCGTATAAATTAATTTATGCCAAGCTATAAGTGACAAGCGCCTCACCACTCACTCCTACAGGTCCGAGTGCCTTGAAATTTGGCATAATCGCTCCTGTCGCAATGTACACGCTCACGAGAAACGGGTTATTCTATGCTTTCAAGGGATCGGGGCACAAAGGCAGAAGACACAATTAACGACCGTTGCTATGGTAACCGTCGCCATGGCAACCGTCGCTGACACTAACAGCCGAAGAATGTTCAGAAAATGCACCCATCAAATTAATTTTAAAATTAATGAATTGAACCAAATTACGAGTCTGTCTTTCTTTTATTTTTATTCGGATGTATTTTTTTTTAATTTACAAATAAATCTTCCAATTATTTTCTTATATCAAAGCGAAAAATTAAATTGTTGCGACAATATCACTGCAGACTTTTCCATATTCCCAATGGACGGGAAAGTACGCGGGCGGCACGCAAGGAGCAGTCCGTTTCTAATCACATATGCCAACACACGTCACATATGAACTTTCATTCCTTTATCATTCAAAGCTCATAACTCACTCACTAACTCATAATTCATCCTTCACTCTATGAACACACAAATTGATAAGCGCCCATCGCACTTGCGAAAAATATCAACTTCGTCTTAATTGGATCCGGTGAGAGGCTTCGGCCGGGGCTTGTTACCTCGTCACCGTCACCCATGAGAATCGTGTTCGGATACGAAAATGTACAGAACCCATAAAGAGATATATACACTTTCTCACCGACCAAACGCGTTACCATATTAGATATCGGTTGCGATCAGGCGAGGCGAGCTCACAGACCAGGCACGAGACGGACAAAGAACAAAAGAAGGCCGCAGCCGCGTGCAGAAGTTACCGTCCTTATTAGCGAGTGCTCTTGCGACCTCGGCGCGGCCGAGCCGAGGCTGACGCGCCATTCTGAACCTTATTGCCACGGGATAAGACCTCCGTAATTATTCTTATTCAAACGTACCGTGCGGTGACATGAACAAACTCGGGCCGGACGAGGCATTCGCGAAAAGCGGCGTGAATGCGACGCGGTGATGCCGGCTGCAGAGGCCCTGGACTCTTCGGAATGGGATCTCTTGGCGGGGCGTGTATTAATAAGATTTTACTAGGTTGTAATGTGACCGTGTGTGTTCTGACTGCGAGAGACTAACGAGAGTAGAAATTTTATAATAGACGACATGGTGAAGCGCCAGGATTACAGACTAAGCGAATTAAGGAAATTGCATCGTGTACATCTTGGCAGTCTGCACAGGCTTCGGCCGTGGCGCGTATAACGCACGAGCGAAAGAGGTAAAGAACCTCTCGCAAGGTTAGCGCCCTTCCTGGGATTGTATCCTCGGTTACCGTCGAGCGAGATCACGGTTAAGCGCCAACCCGATCGCAACGTAAAATATGTGCTGTTATGAACCACGATGCGCATGAATCCTTTTTCAATTTGCACGATGAGCGAATGAGTATGAATGCGACACGTTCCGCCGATGGCAGCCACGGAGTCGGCCTCGCGGCCGGCTGTAATGCGACATGCGACATACGAGGCCGCTTCGCGCATGTGGGCAATATCGTGCGACTCGAATAGGATCGCAGTTTTGAATCTCGGGACATCGCAAAAAGCGACACGCGTTCGGTCGACGAACTTGTGTCCGTGTGTGGGTGCGCGTCGCGAACTGCGCCGGTGTGCGTACCCCAGACGTGTACGGACGCGGCCGTCCGCCGTGTGCGTGCGCGCCTACGCGCGTCGCCGCTGTGTGGGTGCGACGGAGAAATTGGTTTCGTTGTGTGACCGGCGCTGATACAGCGTGGTCAGAATCGTGCCTTTGAGAAATCCTAATACGACTTTGTCGTACCATCTCTCACTAGAATTTAGATTCCAATTTGCCGCGTCTCCTATTCCCAACTGGAAAAGTGGCCAACTTTCTCACTGGTTTTTCTAAGATTCTTCTATCATACAATTTCGTCACGATTTAATTAAAAATTATAAACAACAATTTACTTTTGTTCTTCTTATAACAGCAACTTACTAAATGCATATTTAAGTATATACAAAATACCTCAGTCCGTTATTGACTTTTAAATCATTTGCCGGCCTCGCTGGCGCATTGGTGCGAGTACAAAGCTCCCGAAGTCGCTTCCGAGAGCCCGGCAGGGCAAATTTAGAATATTGTATTTTCTAATTTCTCCGAGTATTGTGGGAAGCTTCGGTCGCGGTTAGATACCACTCTACCAGCAAAGACGTACAGCCAAACAAAGAGATTTGTGTTCTGGTACGATGCTGTGTAGAAATCATAAAAGGTATTTACCAGATTAGCACGCTTCCGTCTTAGACTGTATCATCACTTGCTATCAGGTGTAATCACAGTCAAGTGCAAACCTGACAGCAATAAAAAAATCATCCAAGCGATATGTTCTAAATCTGGCACGTTAAGAATACAATTATCCGAAGGTGGTTTTAAACCGCTAAGCTCACTCACTCATTAAAAGTATTTCAAAACTATTCGCGATTGATTTGGTTTTAACTAAAGTTACTCCCTTCAAAATGCAACCACCCATTAAGTACGCATTCTCCTTATTGTTATCCCCTTATATATATTTGTTGACGCCTTTAAGAAAAGACCTTGATTGCACCTCACATAACATGAGAAGTAAATTAATTAAATTTTGAATCTATGTTTCTTGCCCCAGTATATCGATAAGACACTCCCTGAAGATGTTCTTGAGATATCACTGAATTAAAACTAAAAAAACTTTCATTAAAGAAAATCTTATTGGAATGATTACTTTGACGACAAAATTGTGTAGCAACGAATAAATTGCTGTAACCTAAATAAAATAAATCAAAAATGTATTGTAAAGATGAGGAGGTTAATAAGGGATTCCCAATAGTTTGTAGAACAGAAGACTAACTTTACGTTGGCAAAAGCATTGCAGTAAGTCCATGTCTTAGTGCTCAGTGTCTCCCGGTAGTGACACTACGCTACGAGGCAAAGTGTGACCGGATCGATCTACTCCGATGGGCTGCGCGAGTGTCGCCGCTATCGGGGAGTTCGAATCAGCATGTATAAAGACGGACGTCTTGCTGCGCCAGTGTGCGTCGTCTGGCGTCGTCCGACGAGAGCGCGCGCGTGTGTGCGGGAGCAGTTGAGGTTTCATTGTTATTGAAAATATTATTATGATTACGAGCAAACTAGCAACCCGCCGCGACTTCGCACGCCCAGGGAAGCTGTTAAGCCCACACTAACTCGTGAGGCCGTGTCAGCTCGAGGCGGCGAATGAGCGGCCCCACTTGACTTGACTAGTATAATGTTTACACTCCTCGAGTTATCTCAAAGTACAATACGGCGGACTTCTGCCTGATCGCGTTGGGCCGATGTGCCCGTTTCGTTAATAATATCTCCTAACAAAATCTTATTTAAATCGCGTCTTGCTAAAGATGAAACGCTTAAAGCAACTAAAGCATTCGAATTGATATGGATTACACAATATTATAATTAGCGCATTGTGCGGGACCATTTTTTAAAGATAAAATGCATGCAGCGAGTTTATCTTAATAATTAAGTGCCATATGACTTTTTTGTCGAAATACAAAAAAGGAATTACACCATCACATATTGTTTTGGTTACTTCTAAGGTGTTAGATTTCCTTTCTTTTATTCGCTGGGAAATGCTTTAACGCACCCGGCTAAGAGTCGGGAGTGTGGGACTCACTGATGAGACAGAATACCCACTAAAACCCGGCAGTACCTCGTCATCCTAAGGTGGTACACCAGCGGCTCGCTTGTGCATTTTGAATATGATGTCCCGGATGAAGCCGAATCAAGATTCAAGGCTGTGGGACGAGGCGGAACATTCGGCGACGGATAGCAGGGGCATCAGGAGCGATCTGTCGCTCCCTCTCAAGTTCCTTTAGCGGGAGGACAGTCTCGCATAAGGATAGTGCGGCTCTCCCACCCTGCTTCGCTGGCGACCATTGCATTGGCAACGCTAGTCAGTGAGAGGTCTCCGCCAATCAACGACACCAAGAGATGCCGCTGTGATGCCCACGCGGAGCATTCTGCCACAGAATGGTGCGCCGGGTCGACGGGGTCATCGTACTCGTGGCAGACTGCCGCGTCGTAGGGGAAACGTTGCTCCAAGGGCGCCTCCTGCGAGGCTCGGACCTAGGCTTGGAGCAACGTTTGCTGCTGCTGAAAAGGACAATCGAACTGGAATGCCCGCCAGCCGAATGCAAGCCCTTTTATACTAGTTTCTGCGAGTGGGGGTAGTTCGAATGTTGCTAGACGTTCGTTGCTAGCTCGCTGCACACCTCGTTACCAACCGCGTTCATGTAGATAAATCCGCCACAAGAATCAAAGAAAGAAAACTTTATTCAGAGCAGTGGTACATTCGAATCGCTTTGTCTATTGGTTAAAACTGCATTAAAATCCGTTCAGTGGTTTTTTTTTGGTTCATCGTGAACGAACTGAAACGTGTTAGAAGCGTCAAATACGAAGTCTGTCGGTGACGCGTTCTACTCCCGGTTCGGAAAGTCGACTGTACAGTTTCCATCTCGGTAGTTAATCATAACTTTCTCAACTGTACATTCTTTAAATCGAATAAAATCAAATATTCGTTATTTAAGTAGGAATTCTTCGCACCTTGTTCTGAGAAGAAGCCACAGTCGGTATCCTTTTTTGTCATCATATTTTTTTTGATTCAGGGCTTATTTATTTTATTTAGATTAACGATGTTGAAATTGTTGCATTTTTACAATATTGATATTATTGATATGAAACGCTTGAACATATACACGAAGCCGCCTTCGAATCAAACTTCCAAACAAAGTATACGCTCTATTTCTATTGAGAACTAGAGATTATTCCTTTTGAGAACTTTCCTAAGGAAAATTCAATGAAAAGTATAGCACTACTCGTCTCTCAACCTCGGCTGACGACTCCAAATATAAAACTAGTTGCACCTACAATTTATTGAGTTATTCGTCCCTTCATCGCGCACATACTCAATACAAATTTAAGACTTATGTAGTTTCCTCATGGATGCCGTCATCAGAACTGGATGAAAGAAATAATGGGACCTGATAATTCTTTTTAATTTAAAAAAATAAATATCAAGATCAGTTCACCCAGTCGAAAGTTATGAGGTAACAAATATTAAAAAACTCCTTCTTGAAAAAAATGCAGTTTGACTTTGCAGACAGCCAAATTAGATAAATAAAATTTCATACATTTTTTAACATAACAAATGAGGTCCGCCACTCAGATCAAAGAGGTCGGTTTTCAGGACGAACCTTAGTCAATTAGGAAATACAGCTGTCTAAATTTGTGGGGAATTGAACCGCTGGCCTTTTCTAGTGGAGCGAATGCTCACGTCATCACATCGAGGCCAAATTTCATTCCCTATTGAACCCCTTTCGAGTTTTATTTTCGCGACCTGTCTATATAAAATGTCATCGAAAACGATTCAGTGAAGAGAAATACCCGTGAATACGTATGCCGCAAGATGTTGTTCATGCTGTGCGAATCGTGACCTTGGAAAAGTTGCTAAATAAATCGTTCGCGTCTCATATGGCATTGAGCAGGGAAGCCGTCGATATGTACAACTGCAGTAGATGCACCGAAAGTAGCATAGATTATACGTCACCATCAAAATGTTACACTGGAGGCTAAAGATATCTTTGTCGCTATTTGCATAATGGATACCAAATACCAAATACCAAAGCCAAGCTGTCGGTCCGTGCAACCTCGAGCGCGCTGCGCCGTCTACGGAGAAAGAACTGTTCGGGCCGGGGGCCGGGGCCCGGGGCCGGGGCCGGGGCCGGGGCCGCGCGGAAGGCGGCTGGCCTTGAGCCGCGCGAACCGCGACCTGCCCCACGGACCGCGCCGGACCGCGTCGGACCGCGCGACGCCGATAGCGATATCGCGCTCGTCGTTTATTCACATGTCCCCGTTCCTCTATTCGTCTCCTCTTCGCGGTGACCGTGGCGGTTGCTTTTTTGTCGCTTTGCCCCTCTGGCACAACGCTGCGAGTACCGGTTCGATTCCCGAGCTATTCGGGACTGCCGTACACCGCGTAGCGACCGATCCTGTCAGAATATTAAGATCAGACTCGGAACTATTTCATTGGTTACGGAACCCCTATCTTTTTTTTTAAATCGTATTTTTTTAATTCGTATCGATCGTCTAGTACAGACAGCAGTAGTAGGATTATGTCGCTTGGCGGCATGTCTGCGTCGGTGGGGTGGTCGTCCAGACTTGCACAAATTATCGTATTTGGCCTGCCCGACACCGAACTGGAGCCCTGTGCGAGCGAAGCCGATAGTATCGAGACGAGTGGCGCAGTGAGCACGTACAGTGTAATTCCCGGCCGAGGGGTGTGGAAACCAGAAACTTTAACCGTCCGTCTGCAATTCGCAGCCAAGTGAGCAGTGGGTTCGACGCCCGCGCGGGGATTAGTCTGGAAGCGGAGCGCTGACAAAAAAATAACATTGCAGCTTACACTTTACGACAGTCGCTCTCTATACCTCGCAACTCACCCGATAGGTAGCTCTGAAGTTAGTTATTTTCTGCAATTCTTTTCGATATTTCATCTTATAGATAAATATATATGTAGATAAACATAAAACGATAAAAAGAAGAGATGAATTGAATTACCTTTAGACTTCTATCATTTATCATCTAGTAAATGTCAAGTTAAAAGTTAGCAGGTTCCTTGTCTCTGTACAACGGAGCGTTTGGATTTGCCCATATTTCAATGAGCTCTACACGATAAATGTGTTACTATAATAATATATCTTGATTCAAGACACCGTGGTCCAGTAACGAGTCGTCGCTTCGACCGGTGGACGCCCACAACTGGACAGTCTCATCTAATATTGCTCACAAAATCCAATCCGATCCACAAATACAAAAAAGAGAAGCAGACGCTTGACGCCATTGTTAGGGTGAAATATCTAGAAATGGTCGCCGCGTTGAGCATACTGGCTAGTTGTTTTAACGTCAGGTGTTACGTCAGGAGTGTATAGATACGAAACCATTTGAACGGTTCAAAATTGTGTCGCGAAATAAAACAATCGCGCAAAGTGTTTTTTCGTGCAGTACGTTCCGAGGTCGTTGACCGGCTGCAGCGCTGCAGGCGCGAGCTGCCTCCGCAGACTCGAAGGTTACGGATTCGATTCTCGTCGGCGAGCAGGCCACACTCCTGACAAACATTTCCAATGCAAATTATGCCACTTTTATTTCAAACTAGCTGTTCCCCGCTGCGATGCGTTCGCCATTCCCGATGTTTTAAAGTAAAGCGTCAGCCATCTGCCGGTGAAAGTTCCTTTATAAGCGGTCCTTTACAAACAAGAGTTTGTTTAATTAACAATGAACAATTATCTTCTTTATCTATCTATACAACTAAATTCATTATAATCGACTCAGCGGTATAGGATCGCAGGTGTAACAGAAACAAAGAACGGCGGCCTCGCTGGCGCAATAGTGCGAGTACGCTTCGCTAGCAGAGGTCCCGAGTTCGATTTCCGTCACTTGAACCACCAGAGGGGAATTACCGTTTCCAAGCGGTAATCTAGAAATCAAATGATGATAACTGTATCATATAAGTTTTCTGTAATCGTCTGTAGGATTTCTTTCGAGTGCCGCAAGACGGAAGCTGCGAGGGCAGGTCTTGGCGAACAGCCTTCCGTGCACTAGGGTTGGCATTTGGCAATTGGCAATTGGCAACTGTGTCTAAAGTCAACGCTCCAGCGGCAGTCGGTCACCGCCGGCGGCGAGCGGAGGTCGTGTCGGGCGCCGCCGGCCCGGCCGCGCGGTTTTATTTACGAGAGCGGTTTACTGTTGTAAACAGTGCAGCGGAATGTGATCAGTGACGATCGTCCCGAGAGTGAAGTGACGCTTCAGCTACTGCAACGTAAGTTTCCACAGAACTTATACGCATCCAAATCCAAGGAGGGAGCACTGTATTTGAACTGATTTATAAGAACAGTAGTATATCAATATTAGCTGGTAGACGTTTAGGGCTCACTCCGCCCTTGACCACGAGAACTATTAAACACCTGTAACAAACAAATCAAACGATGATCTTGACTGAATTGAACTCCTGACGGTAAGTGATAATAATCTTAAATGATATATGAAGGGGAAGGTAATTTGAGGTCGTCGAAATATTCAGAAATGTTATGAAGGATTACGTAGACGATATAAAAGCTACGGTGTGAAGGACTTGCTCGTTTTTACTTGAGTAGATTGAATTAAAATAATAATATGATAATGAAGACAAAAAAGCACGCTGCATTTATATTATATTGTAGGTTTCTCTTAAAATATAACTCGAAATATAACGACACAATAACTATCGATGGCCCCTCCGTATAATCCTGTATCTGAATGATTATAGCAACTAAAATATAACCTAGGTCATGGTTTTTTTAACAATGGAGTTATCAAAATATGATCTTTGAGAACGTATCGTTAGTCCAAAAGGTAGAATAAATAATTTCTGTTTAAACTCTGTCTTACAAAGTTCGGGTATTATACTAGTCGCTTTATACGCGTGTGACTTCGGCCGTGACTAGTTGTCACCCCACTCCCTACTTTGGAAACTATTAGAGGCAAGGTACCTCTTATCAGGTGAGTGCGTTTCCTTCTTAGATTGTATCATCGTTTATCATCAGATGGGATTACAGTCAAACGCTAACCTGACAGAAATAAAAAGAACTTTGTATGATGTTATGAAGCAACTGATGCGAAACTTGGGCGCCGCCACCTTGGCCTTGGCCGCTGGCTTGACGAAAATATTTGCGTCGATGAAAAAAAAAAATTAAAGCGATCAAGAGTTAGTTGGAACGAGTCGGAATGAAAACATTCGTAACGCAACGGCGACGGTGTCCAGCCTCACGGGCGATTGCAAGGAAGTGGGTTGAAGCGGCCGACGGAACTCGTTTCGTTGCAAAAAGTGACACCGAAAAGCACTTTTAACGACCATAAGAAATTTTGCAACATTGTCATAAAATTGCAAAAATATGTACTTCCACGCCGACAACAATTTCCGTCCACGATGCAATATTGAAGGAGTCGTCGAGCCTGGCTTCACTGGGGTGAGGCCTTGGGAGATCCCCGAGCCAGAGCCCGGAGGCCGGCAACCTGCAATGCGCCACGAAGTGTAGACCTGCTTTTTATGGAAATTAAAAGGTATTTCCGGAGGAATTCTTCCAAATTATATTCTAATGATAAAAAAGAACAACCGAGTATGTCGTGGGTTCTTCTCAGAACGGGGCGAGGTGGAATCCTTATGGAACTTTTGATACTAAGCCATTTTTTTTATCATCTTCACTCGTACGTCGGAAACAGTCTGTGGAAAAAATCGATATTTAATTATTTCAAAATCCGTCTTTAACCGATGTCTATCGCGTCATCTTCAAAGCTCAAGGTCCTCGAATAAGATTCCTTTGAACTATATATACAGCCGCTATCTCACCCCCTTTTAAGAGTATTAAAAACAAATGTGCATTCTTTGCATATTAATTATGATCCCTCCCTTCAATCCACTCGCTATAAGTTTTCTGTCAAAAGAAGCTTTGCTATTTCTTAAAAGTATCAATAGCGTTTTCGATGGACGTTCTGAAATGGCTTGACTTCTCCGACCCTTCGAACTGTATTCGCTATATTCCAATGAAAGTATACAAAACCTAGACGCGATATATTTCTTAAGAGCCTTTTGGTGAAAACAGCAAGAAAATAGGTTTGCAATTGATTGCGCCCTGCGCAGATCTGGTTTGTAATATGCAAGGGTGGAAGAGTCCGGTAGATACGATCGTGCGAGTCCTGGTCGCGTTTTAAAAGTGGAGCAGATGGCGTGCACTTTTTATTAATAGCTAAAAAGTCTCTTTTTGTCCTCAAAATGAGTTCGCCTCTATTGTGCCACCCTTCTACAACCCTACGTCGCGAACAATGCGCGCAAAATCAATATCCTCTAAAAAATCAATGCATCGATTGCACCGCGACCGAATTTCAACTTTTGTTGCAAAAAAATGATGATTTGTTGGCAATGGGGTGCGTTCGGGCCCTGCGTGATGAGTAATAATAATGAACTGCCTTTAAGGAATTCAATTCACCAATATTGATAATCATTCCGAAAGTATAATAGCTCGCGAATCGAGGGTCAATATCTTCTCAGAACAAGGATAAGATTGACAAGTATCTCACTAAATTTATTGCGAGTGTGTGTACGAATTTGTTTCTCGTCCTTCAAAAGCATGTTTATCTTGATTGAAATGTTCCTGGATGTCGTAAGGTTACGATTATTTTCCATTCGAGTCGGTAACTCCTGAGACTGGCTCTTCGGCGCAACAAATAAACGCTTTAGCCGTGTAAGTGAACTAGCAACGCCCCGCGACCTTACTCGCGTAGATGTCGATCGCGTGGCAGTCGAAGCAAGTCTGCCAAATCGGACTATACATTTATTTTTCTCGGGAGCTAGGAAAGTTTTATTCCTTGCAGAATATTAGACACACACTTATATTCATAACCTAATCAACGTCCTGATTTTACTATACATCGAAAAATGAATTAATAATAAATTTCTTTTAATATATCATAGATTTATAAAAAGGATAGTTTTTCATTACGGGTATCGGAACATTGATATAGACACACACACACACCAATGCGCACACAAAAAAAAACTAGTTAGCGTTATTATACAAGTGAGCTTTACTCTGTTCATTTTTATTGATGTAAATAGACGTAATCTGTCATGGCCTTATTTTAAACGCAAAATGTAAAAATTGTACGTTGTTTGATTACGAATGATTGTTAAAACTAAAAACAAAATGCAAAACTTTCATGTATAATATCAGAGATGAGATTAATTTGTGTTATTTTATTATTCTCAGAACACAACGTTTGGCACTCGGGACACATTCGTTTCTGTAGATTGAGATTATTAAACTCGTTACATCTTTTGAACGGAATGCCCCATTTTAGTCATTTCAAAAGTATAAAGGATAAGGATTCTCGGCACTTTCATTTACTTTGAAATGGCAAAACAGGAGTTACAGTTCAGACTGGGCTCCACGATGCCAAGTAGTCCGACATATGGCATCGCGCACTTTTCTAAAGATATTAACTTCAATAATATTGTAGAACGTTTCTTTGTTATACCTTCAATAGTGTCCGCAGCGAATGCGATGACAGATTTTTTGTTTTACACCTTCAGAGCATTTTCTTAGGGCTCAATGAAAATGCGGATTTTTAATGGTGAAGAAATTTTTGAAATCGGTCCACTATTTTTTGTGTGAAAACGTAACAAACATACTTACATACAAATACACAAATGTTTCCTCTTTATAATGTTAGTTTGGACATACAGAAATCGAAAATGTCTTACAGTTTAGTGTTTGACAGTAGCCCGCTATTCTGGTATGGGTACCTATAGAAGTTGTCTGTTTGTACATTTAGTGGCGGGGGGAGGAGGGGGGGTCGGCAGACTGGCCGCAAACGTCTGCTAGCGGGTTTCTGTGCCTGCTGATGCACTTCCTGACACTGACGAGCGACCCGCCGCGACTTCGCACTTTGCGAATTAGATTTCGATCAAAAATTGCAAGCAAGGCAAGAGCTCGGCATGTCTGACTCGAGTCCCGCTCGATTGCCAGCTCGATATCGTCGATGGTCTTCCGGACTTACATTTCCAGTAGCAAATTTTTTTACTACTTCTGGCACGTTCGTTCAGCCACAGCACCCTCCCCAAAAGCAGGTATTTCTGTAGCTTAAAAGTTTGAACTCATTAAATACACAAGCACGTATCATTGCATTGCATTTGCAAGCGTACCTTTATTTAGAATACCCAAGTTTGTCTAATACATTTAATGAAACTTTTTAATATCAGCCTTTAAATATAGCTTTTTTTATTATAGTGTTTGACAATAGAACTTTAATATTAGTAATGTCGAAACTTTTAATTTAAATTAATTATGGTCGGATCTCGAGCACTGTGTTAAGTAGCATGAATAAGATGAAACAGTGCGAGTGGTTGTAATTTTGTAAATTTTTGAATGTGTCAATGCGAAACCTCTCCAGCCCCCCTCTCAGCCCTCGCAGCGACGTGACATGCCCAAGAAATGTCTTCTCTATCAGCAGTCTCGTAAACGATATATAATATCGAGGGCCACGAGATTTACTAAGAGACAAATTTGGTGCATTAGATGTAGTGGCGGTTCACCGTGTTTGTTTATAAGAGTAATTGTCACGTCTCTATAATAAATGTCAAAATAAAATCTTTATTAAAAGGAAGCAAATTGCAAAAATAGTATATAAGGTGACGAATTACGGTAGGCCTCGGCCACGGCTCGATGGCTGCTACCGTCTCTGTAACTTATAATCGAACTTACCGTAACTTAAAACAACAACGATCGCCCTTGCCAGACATGGCACTTGAGCTCTAACATGCTGTACGTGTTACAAATGCGTTTAAGCTCTGTAGATATCTCCGCTTCCGTTCGCCTCGCCGATCCCCTTTCCCAACGGCGTCACCTGACCTCTCGTCGGGCCTTCGCCAGCTCGGTGCCCACAGCGGCTTTGCTGCAACAGCGTTTGTTTCGCGAGCCGCGGGTGACGTCAGCCCGCGACGTGCCGCGAAGGCGTGCTCGGGCGCGGAGCGTGACGCGCGCCGACGTCACGCGCCTTATCGGCCGGATGTGGCGCAGACGTGCAGCGTTCCAGCCTCTCGCCGGCGCATCGTTTAGCACTGGTCCGCGACCTCACGACTGGCGATGTGCAGTCACATACGCGGGAGTGAAACCTTTTGCCTCTGGCGCAGTCACGCTGCAGACCAATGAACGTAGCTCTGCGAGACATTGTTAAACGATGTTTTTTCAAATGAGTGATGCCGTTCCAAATCGGGGATCTCGCTGAGACGCTATATAGAGTTGTAGAATTGGCCACCTCTCGCGTGAAGACAGCCAGAGCGCCGTGAACCGGTTGTTGCGAGAGGGTCGGAGCGGAAAGGCGTCGAGGCACACCTGTTCGCTGATCGACCGAATGAAAAGGATAACGAGACGAGTTATTCTAGCATTGAAACGAGTCGTAGACAGATACACGTGGAAACGACATGGAAACTGAGTCTCTGCATCGAGTGAGGTTTACCTGAACAGAAACGAACTTCGACTGTAAGTAGATTCCTGATGAGTACGAAACGTCGTCTGGATTGATAAAGATATTCTTCGATTTTCTGTAAGGGTCATTGAAGGTGTTATTGCAATCTACTGCACTAATCTAAAGTTGGGGTCTGCCGTCTCTTGAAATAATTTTCAACTATGAATCTTTAACAAAATTGGATTAACAAGTTTGTAGAACAAATCAGAATATGCATTGTTTTAAGGAAAATTATTATGCTCCTTTGAATTGTCCGTCTGTCTGCCCAAAATGAGTGAAACCAGGCTACGACAAGTTGATCAAACCGAGCAGAACCTCAGTATTGTGTTACTCTTTTAAAAGTTGAAGTTATTTGACTTTGAGCAACTGCAACCGGAATCATATCCTAACAATTTCATCGTTGTGTCTGAGAATGGTTCCTAATATTAGTTAATGCTCTGTACGCAAAACGATTGCTGAGCTTGATAACTTGATTGATTTGATAGTATACAGACCTGTCGATCGTTGCCATAAATAACATGTGAGCGTGTTTGCAGTTCGAATTTAGCCCTTAAATTCTTGTAGTTTTGACCCTCGATCCTGTCGACTCTCGATAGACTGATATTGAGTTGAATCTCTCGGCAGTTTGAAATTTGTCGTTGTCCCGAGAGTTCGCTTGAATCGAGAGCGGCTGTATCACACTCGGCGATTGCTTTCTGTATTCCAGCCGAGCGGCTCGAGACCTGAAGTAGTGACAGTTTTAGAGGCAGCCAGTCGATCAGCTGTCTAGACGCCCCCCACCCCTGCGTGGCCCTCCCTGCCCCCTCCCCCGCGGGTCTAGACGGGCGGCAGACGGGCCCGACCCCACCTGTATTTCCGACGCTCCGCCGAGACGACTCAATACTCCTGAGAGGACGATTATTCAAATATTCGCCATTGTCTTATTTTACAGAAATAACTTGGCAAGCGGTACACCTAACGGCGAGTGGCCGCAGACCGGTGCGTCTGCCGATGCGTTCCTGGTCAAAAGGTTACAAACGTATCACTAGACCTCTTTTGACTGTGACTCAGCTGAGGGGAAGTGACGGCACTGTCTCAAATGTAATCGCGCTGACCCGGTCAGCGGTATTTAACCTGTTATGCGGCATATCGTCGCTGGTGGCCACGGCCGAAGCCTCCCGCTAGTTTAGACTCAGATAAATTAGGAAAGGTAATACCTAAAATGTGCCTTACTGGAAATCGGACCTGGAGGCTTCCATATCTCAACTAATTGTTAAAGCTAGAAAAGAATGTCTGTATAGATCATTTAAAAGAAAGAACGAAGAATAAAAAGAGAGCAGTTTCCGCGTTGAGATTACACAGTATCCTATGAAATTCCGCAAGGCAGCGTTTTAGGCCCAATTCTATTCTTAAACTACATCAATGAACTTTGCAAATCTGAATATGAAGAATTCCAAAATGGTTCCAACTAGGGATAAAATTAAATTTTTAAATTCGTTTATAATAAATTATTAAGGAATACTTTAGGAATCATCTCTCCCTTGAAGAGACTCTCGCTTACTCAGCTCCGACTTTTTGATTCGTAATTTCAAAATAACGCTTTTTGTTATTACGCATATCGAATAAATGAAACCATTTTCGTCCTTTTATCTACGTGCTCGGTCCAGCTGATCTGCGAAATGGGTCTTTCACTGGCACATAGTCGTCGTTTTAACTACAAAGGCTGTGTTTGATGTTTCTACTTGAAGTTGTAAAGTCTATTGGTCTACATCTGCGTACACGCACGTTTGTACGAAACTTGCCAAATCAATTCGTGTAATTACGTTTTTTTGTGATGGTGTTATCAAAATGAAGTTCGATCGTTCGACGACGATCGGAGAGACCGCCGGGCTTATCCTTTCCCCTGTAAGTTAATTAGCAAAAGCAATTCGACCAAGGTAATTAAGGCCGGAGTGCCGTCGTGTCCGCGAGTGCTGCGCAAAAAAAGCGAATATGGATTTTTTCCTATAGGACATACAAAAAGCGGTGATTGTACGCGCGGGCGACAGCTGGCGCGTTTCTCACGGGAGCCGTTGGTGCTTTTGCCATTTTTTCCACCGACGCCACCTGCTCGGCGAGGAGGGCACTTCGCTCGGTCTTCGTGCCACCATTTCGACGGACGATTACGCGTTCGTTCGCAGCTCCTCAGGGCCCACTTGGACGGACCAAATGTATAATATGACGACAACAAAAACATCTTCTCTCCATTCTCTCTCTATGCGACGATCCTAAAGTGCTGTAAAGGCCTACGTAAATAATGAAACCTTGCTAAATAGGATGCCTAAAATTTAATTATAACTTACACCAGTCATGAGACCGCCTGCGCTCTTATTTTCCACATAACGCGATGATCTAGTTGTGAGACATACTCCTTCAGATTACGCGGATTCAAATCCGGATAAGACATCGTTGTTTCTTTATATTCGGTAGCGTGCGTGCTTCACTGTCCGTTCCACTGCGTCGTTGTGATTTTCGGTAAAGAAAAATATTGCGAGGATGCCTGCTTAATCCGGTAATACCTCTGTAGGAGGTAGAGCCTCTATAAACCCTTTCTCCGATAAGTGAGGAGGCCTGTGCTCAACGGTGGAACGTTAGCTTACCTTGTAAACTCATTATAAAAGTAACAGGTCATTGTGTTTAATTTTCAGGAGAGCTGCCATAGAGTGCAATAACAACTTCGAGGGTGAATTATGAAGAAGTCCGTGCCGTGGACCGCATCCGCTGCAGCCCTGGCCGCAGCTCGAGAAGAAGAACCACGCATCACCCCGACTATCCTAATAGAAGACTCAGTATCAAAGCATTTTATCACAAGGAAACAGTTTCCGGTATCGAGTCCATGTTTGTTTTTTTATTACTGGCAGGCTAGTGCTCGATTCTTTCCCTCCTGATGGTAAGTGACGACACAGTCTAACGTGGAAGCCCTGATATACCTGATGATCTGGTAAAAAGTTACTATCGTTTAATTGTTACCGTTTCCTAGAGTGTCGTATCGGAAAGCAAACTTGCGGCACCTCTTTGCGGGTCGAAGCCTTCCTCCAGGCTAGACCTAAATAAATTAAGAGAAGCACTTTCCTAAACTTAATCTGGCGGAAATCGAACCCGTCCCGGGTTCGATTCGAGTGTTCGTATTGCGCGAGCGAGACTGCCAATCCGGTTACATCCCCGACTTCGTTGTTGTCGTGGAAACTTCGGATAAAAAGCCCATAGATGAGATAAGCGACTGCCTCTGACGTGCCGCTGGACATAGGCCCGCTCACTCATCGGAGAAAAGCGTTTAGAGCTTTGACCCACGACGCTCCTCCGTTGAGCGTTGGCAAGCTTCGTATAAGCGAGGATATGCAGATTTCCTCGCGATACTTTTCATGATCATCGTTTCACAACAAAGTCCGAAGGCTCGCCCGACGGTCTGTTCGCGATGAACTCCAAACGGCTGAACGGTTTTGAGGAAGGTCATGTTTATAATTTGTCAAAGATTGTGGGTAGATAGCTAGAAATGACACGAACGAAGAAAAAGAAGACCCCGCCTGATCCCGTGCAGGTGCAACGAAACAATGTGTGATGCGATAATTCCTCTCTCGTAGATCTACCCGAGAGTGCACTGCAGTATGAGGGCATGTATTTATCTCTTAAAGATAACTCGCTATACGCAATATACGTTCTAAAAATAGTCACGATTTATTATAGAGGATATAAACAGTTTAAATACTACACAAGTTATGAAATTCCTTTCTACAATTACAACGCTCTTAAATTTAGTGGAAAGTCTTGATTTGAAATTATAAATGTGTTAAAATGATTGTTTTATCGCGATTGATAATTATATAGATTAATGATCTCATAATATCTGCAGATTTTTTCAAATTCTTTTTTAACGCTGAAATGCTAACGCTGGTCTGTGATCTCACCTGTTGACAAGTGACCATAAACTCTGCGATGAAAGTACAAAAACCTAATTTTGGTAGTCTTCAATCTCCTAAAATACGAACCCGGGACCTCGACAAGCCAGTCAGATCCTTTCCTTGGAAGGTTTTGAAAACAGAAAAACATGCTTTTGTGTGAAATGCAAAAAAGCCAATGGATGATTTTTTTTTTTTTGCAGACTTGCGACTGATTTATTTTTGTATGTTCCGTACTATTATCTTACTTTTTGAAAACATGTATACATTGAAATGATTTCATCGCCTCTGTGTGCACGTGGAAGCTGCGAGAGCAAGAACAGCCTATACTGCTATACTAATTTAGCGCGATGAATAAAAAAAGATAATCAAGGGAATTACCCTTTAAATTTACTATATAACGGTTAATTCAGACCTCGGTCGTGCATTGTAAATGATATATGGAAAAAAGCGATGTTAGACGATTCAGAACACTACTACAATAAGAATCTTTTATTTGAGTTTGAAGTTATCCTACTACCTAGGTTATTTTATTAACTGTTTGTTGGGCCGTTCTTGTGCTTGCAACCTTTTAATTCAATCAATTGTGATTATAAAACTCGTGTCAAAAATCGATCGGAAAAGTTTATATGATTTTGAACTCTGGTCCCCTTCATTGACATGACCGTTTCGACACAAGAGTGTTGGTTACTTTGCGAGCGAAGCATCCTAATGAAATGGCCGCCGTTCTTTAGCTTTCATTTATTTTTGTAAGGCACCTTTTTGTTTTCATTGGACCTACTATTTTTTAATCGTTTTGTTTCTTAATTTTGTTTTCTTTTCTCTACAACGAATACAAAATGTTAAGAGATTTTGTTTCGTTGTAGCTTTCTAGCAAAGGCCTCCTAAACTGGAACCCGTAGATCCGAACTTGTGCGCAAATGTCGTTTGGTGACGCCGCTGCGACTATTTTGTCGACCGTTCATGTCGTGTGCACGCTTTAATCAACGTAATTTTTACATGGTATGAATATAATTAGAAGTTCCGTAACGATTTCACTACATCTGTTTACATGTCTAGATGCGACGGTCGCGCGACAGTCGCTGCGTGGGTCCCACACAAGTTCGGTGATACGCGGGCGCAGTTTTGGCGGAAAATCGTCGCCTCTTCATTTATTTTCACTACTCCTTGTACTTTTTGTTTGTTATTCATTCTTTAGAAACGCCCATTTTATATGTCTATATTTTTTATCATTTTTTTACAATTATTTTGAAATTTGTTTCACTCACGAATCCAAACCACAATAACCTTACGTTTTATTAGAGATTAATGTTAGCACAATATTCCCGCCATGAAGTTCGTTTGTATTTATCAGTAATAATTTCCGGCAAAGAAAACGTCGGATATGCCATTCTTGTTCTCACGGCTACATTTAAAAAAGAAATTATTTTTCTCGCTCGGATATATATAAATTATGAATAATCATAATTTGAAAAAGCTTCGCAAAAGTCGGCTAAAATTCAATTTTTATAAAATTTTGAAAAAGCTTTAGTGTCCTGGTTTCTTAATGGCAAATAAGGACTTAATTTGGAATCCATTTATTTAATGTAAAGCTGATGCACAATAGTTGACATGTTGCAATACTTGCATGACAATCACCTCTACATCCTCACATGACACTGTTTCTTCTCTCCACGAAGTACTACATAATCTTGTTTCATTTGCATATCTGTGCAAGGTAATCT
The DNA here is from genome assembly GCA_015832385.1 of Elymnias hypermnestra. Classification (NCBI taxonomy): domain Eukaryota; kingdom Metazoa; phylum Arthropoda; class Insecta; order Lepidoptera; family Nymphalidae; genus Elymnias; species Elymnias hypermnestra. Next base: position 1,923,874 of record JACTOM010000869.1, on the reverse strand, counting down.
TCGAAGGACTAGAGTCCAGAGCCAACGTTCTAGACTAAATAAATAAATATCTTTAATAACGCAACAGATTCAATATATTTTGTTATTGTTACATGTACATTTGCAATTGTATTTTTATAATTGTTTTTGAGCTTTTAAGATGCTAATATGTTTTATGTGTCGCCGTGCATGTCTCGGTTTTGTATTGTAGAAGTGTTTACCATAAAATAACTGTAATACAATAGCGGCTATTAAACTGTTGTTAAATTTATTAATGTATACGTTCGTTATAAGAACTAATTATAAAAGCGTAGTTAAATCGCAGTAAAAAACTCTTCCCTAATTCTAGAATAATTTCTCAGCCTCCTGGGGGTATTCCGGTTCATCACATCCTCATGTGACCCGGTTTCTTTGTTTAAAAATGTATTTTTTGTGTAATTTGAGTGTACCTTTAAATAGTACAACTGAGGCTGCGAGCCAAGGCTTTGTGTAGAAATGGTTGATTTTTGTTGGACACTTTCTGAAAGTACTTCGGTTGGTTCACGCACTATGGCTATGAAAGTAATGTTTTAATACTTAATAATCGTAATGAGCAGTTCTCGCTCTCGCAGCCTCACTTATACTAGTTCTATTTCTCTTCTTCTGCCATCTGTCATTGCAGTCGGTTGTATGTTCCAGTAGCATTGTTATGTACGTTTACTTGGAACAACCGTTGGATGAGATCGTAACTGTCCGCCTACCACGATGTCAGGAGATAACATTGACATTAGTGGCCTCGGGTAGAAAGTAGTAACTCGGTACCGGAGTGCTCCGAAACGTATTAGCACTGAAAAAGAGGAATCTCAGCTTAACGTTCGGCTGATTTGAAAATTCCCCACGAAAATAATAATATAATTATTGCACTATTACGATTTGTAGATGTTTCGCAACATGTTATTATTTTAAAAAATGGCATTTAAATTATTTTATTGGCATTCCATTTAATACTGGAAAGTTAATTCTCATTTTGCATATAAAAGTGTACCTTTCAAAGAAATCATTCGCGTTTCATGGTCTTGGCTATACGAGTTTGAAGCTTTTATGCCATACTGTGAAAAGGCGATTTCATAAAATACACCTCGAACGAGTACTTTGAAGCTTTCTTCTTCTTCTTCTTCTTTAATTTATGGCTTTTATTGGTGCCAATCAGGCCCTATTATTCCGCCAACGACGTGTTTTCTGTGTTAATGTTGAAGTAATTTTCCATTGTCCTTGGAGCACTTCAATTAAAGCTCTAACATTATTTTAAAGTCTTACAAACGTTTATTAGTGTCTTAACAACTTCGCTGTATCTTCATGTTAATGAGTTATATTTTATTTTATTTTTGGCGCGTTCGCCATTTTTACTCTTCCCTTTGAAGCTTTAAGTGCGATTCGGAAAATGCGTTTATTATCATGGGCTCTGAACGTTGATGTATATGGAGTATAGTTTTGAACGCCATTGTAGTCATCGGACGCACTCTGGCATCGACCTTCTTCTCGTTCCTTACCCTGGATCTGGGGACGAATGATTTGCGAGCATGCAATCTGTCATAAACGAATTCGCGGCCGCGAGCGCAAGAACGGCTCCGTGACATTACGCGAAGAGATCAATTATGAAGACATATGACGCGAACAGCCCCTCGACAAGACGACATTTTAAGTACCTTAACGCTGCGTCGAACGCGACGTGGGATACGACACGCCGTTGCCATACATTTGAAGCGTTCTAGTGGCGTTAGCGCACTTAGAATGGCACGTTGTGTGCAGGCGCTGCTCTCGTTCCGATCGCCTCGTACGCCGGGGCGGCGGCCGAGCCGATCTCGCTCTCGCGGCCTCCGCGGACGGGGAGCGGCGTCAGGCGGCAGGCCTCAGGCGTCGGGCGGCGAGGAGCATGCAGCTTCGAGCGGCCGGTGCGAGCCGCCGGCCCGGTGAGGTAGTAGGTTGTATAGTACTGCATTACACCACTGAGGAGAGACTGTATAGCCTGCTAACTTTCCCGGCCGGCGGCACTTCGTCGGGGGACCGGCGCGTCGCCGGCGCCAGAGCGGCGACACCGGCGACACCGGCGACACCGCGGCCGACCGGCGCCCTCGGGCCCAGGGCCTCGGCGGCCTCTCTCGTTCGCTCGCACGCGAGTGAAGAGTGCTAAATTTATACGACGAGTGCGAGAATGGCTTAACCGACGCGGCGAAGAAATCCCACGGGTGACGCCTTCTGAAGGACTCTGAATCATGTCGTTTTAAATGTCCCGGCGGCAGAGAAAATACTGTTGCTTCTACACAATTTGCAGCATTGGCAGGACAGCGTTGGCGACTAAAAGGACTAAGATGTATTACATAACAGTAGCGGTGATAGGAATCGATTAGCCGAATGAGTTCGTCGTGGGTTCTTCTCGGAACAGGGCGCGACGGAACCCTCGGCGCTTAGTTTGCAAGTCGTTCTTCATGTCACCGTCAGCCGCATGACAACGCCTACTCAATAGTGCTCAAAAACCTAATCGAATAAAAAAAGCGTTTATTTGGGAATTTGTCACGGGATGGCAGCAGACATTTTCCCAATGGATTTACGAACGATATCTGCTAATTTCGTGTGTAAGCCATTCTTGTTCTCGCGACCTCAAATGGTAATCCTTGTGGTTATATCATGCCCTTAATTATAACATTAATGTATAAAAGTATCGACTGAAATATAACATATCGCAGTAAACATGTCAGAATTGATCCAGTTTTTTATTTGTCTCGCCATTACATTGTTATGTAAAAATTAACCATCTTTATTGCCAGCAGACGAGTGTAGGAAGTTGCATTTGCAAATTTGTCTGGTAGGAGCCCTCGTCCGTGGCTAGATACCACCCTACCGGCAAAGCACATACCGCCAAACGAAGATTTGCGTTCCGTTACGACGTTGTGTTGAAATCATAACAGCTAGATTGCCTCTTACCAGATTAGCGTGCTTCCATCTTACATCGTATCGTCACTTACCACGAACTGATCACGAACAACCAAACAATCTAATTATAAAGGTTGTGCTACCACACGCTGATTTTGGATTTACAGATGCCCAAAAACAGGGCTCGTAAAGAAGATGTCATTCTAAGTAAACTAACGCCAGTCGAACGCTTACACAATGTATGGGAACGACGTATCAGTTATCTCATCGACATGTCACGTGACCACCTGAACAAATCGTAGTGCTCTAGTCGGTCGACGTAGCGTTAGCGTACTTAGAATAACATCTTGATTAGGGCAGCCTTCTATATTTTGCGTTATAGAGGGGAAAATAAATACTCGATTCCATTTATACAGGGTTCAGATTAGGAGCGACGGAAATTGGGAGTTCCAAGAGGTTCAACGCAGCGAGATTGCAATACAATAAAGAATAGTACAACATCCTCTCCAGTTAGTTGGGCTATATGAATCGTTACACGGAAGTTAAACTAGTTTTTTTTTTTAACAAAACAATCTATAAACACTGCCAGATAAAATACTACAAAGGGTGAGTTCGTACGGGATTAACGAGGACAATGAGCGTTTTTTACCCCATTTAGCACCTGGTCCGCTGCTGGTCTTGGTAGAAACCGTAACCCCATTATAGTTTTTAGACGAAGACGTCGAAACGTAGCAATAAAAAGGCGCTATCTGTCATTATGATATACCGCAGTTTTTTTTAAATACCTTTTTTAATTGGTCCGAGTCTGGACTGCGAGGCTTCGGCCGTGGCTAGTCACCAGCGAATACGTGCAACATAAAGATGAATTGGCGTTCTGGTATGATGCTGTTTAGAAACTACAATAAGCAAATTACCTCTTACCAGGTCAACATACTTCCTGTAAATCACAAACTACAGATGATATTATAGTCAAGTGCTACCTGTTAACAAAAAAAGGAATATTTTCTTTTTGTGTTCATTGTTGTCAAGACAGTTTGTATAGAAAAAAAATCAATCAGATTATTTAAAACTGCTGAATTTGCATTAAGGTCATCATGAAACTTCTACACTTTGTAAAGAGGAAAAGGCAAAGGTTTTAGACTATATGTTATTATATTTATAGGACGCACCGACGCAACCACTCCAGACAGGTTCTATCTATGGATCTAGACGAATTGAATTACAATATATTATAACTAAGTTGGTAAATTGTTTGCCGTATAATTGCACCAATGCCATCTTTTGTGAAATAGCTAAAGTTATCTCTAAAATTATTCAAATAAGAAAATTCAATAACCATAAAACAATCTAATTTCCAAGTTGAAATATAATGAGCTTGTTATAAAAAAATTAAATATATTATGTTTCTATTGAATTTTCGTCCATTAACATTCAAAAGAGTGGGTCATTTATATAAGATTCAAATGAAAACATTTTTGTGCAAGCAACACAGGAACGACAATATGTTTTGCGGCAACACCGGCATTGGAGAAGCGATGGCCGCGGCTGTCAGCTGTCACGAGCGATACTATAAACTTTATTGTAAGGCAACAAGGATTACAATCCTTGAAGAATTCGTGACAGAAACGGTATAAAAATAGGATTGCCAACAATCCGAGTGACGTCACAGAAATGGAGCGATGGAGCCTCGGGCCTTCTAAAATTACATGAGAGCTCGTGAAAAACATCATTCCAAGTTAACGCTCTCATTTTCCGTACGCCGCTTTACACGCGGGACCGAGTGGCGCGCCGCGAGTGCTTTCCCAATAATTTAGTTCGATTTGAGTACCGTGGAAACGTTTTATTGTTGTGAGCAGTCGCTTTGGTTACGAAAAATCCCATATTAATTGTGAGTATCGCACATATTTTCAAAGTGGAGCATCGGTATTACGTCGCAGTTTGTTGTCTCGGATCACAATTCAATTAAAAGTTTACGCGTCCGGCGAGTCGTGTGTCATGCGAAATCTTATTTGGACACGCTAAAAATAAAACCAGGAGTGTATTTTGGATTGTATTTGGTGATTTCGCGAGAGGAGGTCGGGTGAGTCGTGACAGTGATTGTTGGGGCGATTTTTTCGTCAGCCCGTTTGCGACGGTGCGGTCGTGGCCTTCTACGACGGTGTCGAGTTACGCACTCGTATTAAAATAAATTCCTATCAAAATCGAGAACCTACATCGGCCAGATGGTCGCGTAGAGCCTTAAGCGAGCGCGACGGATCAATGTAGTTCCACGACCTTGACATACAACACCATTGAGCAACGGCCGCGGTAAACAGAGCATTATGTCATTTCTCATATTATCACTAAATTTGCACGCAAAATGAAAGTGCTGAATCTAAAGCTCTCCTGTGTTTACACCAAAACCACAACACCAATACATAACAAGGGTACTGCCCACAGATATTGTAACAACAATGTTTTTTTATTGTTGCCAATTTTTTTTCTTGCTGGTAGGTAAGCACTCTTTAAGCTACTATTGCCTCACCTTATGGTGAGTTTACAGTTGAGTTTGACACGGAGCAATGCTGATCTGGTAAGATACAAATTATTGTTCCTAAATGGCATAGCCAAATGAGTATTTCCTAAATCTGCTGTTAGGAATGGAACACAGGATCTCTGCTAATGAAGTGAGTACTCACACCACAATTCTAGTGACATGCCTGGTTTGAGTAAAGGGTGCTCTGGAAGGATGTAATTTACCTCTTAACAGTATCTAAAGAACAGTATATCTAGAAGCAATTTATTTTTGGATATCAGTATCTTACCAGAATTTTTATGGCACTTATTAAAACTAGCCTTATGAACATAAATATTTGTGCGTTAGCTGTTAAAATATCCAATATAATTATAAAGTGTTGCAAAACAAACACTCCTAAAATATATAAGTTACATGACATTTTAGATGACTAATACTACCATCAAGAAATATGTAAACAAAGATCTAAGCTCCTATATTAAATTCTTACTTTACATATGTTTATATATGCAATGATTTATTAATTATTAATGATATTTTTAAAACCACCAAATGTCAAATTGAAACCATTGAATATGTGTATATTTTTACCAGTATTTAGGAAATAAATGAATTTAAATTTGGACTACATACTTCCTAATAGTGAACATCTAGCAATTTAATTGTAACCAAGCCTAACTATGTAATTAAAAAAAAAATATAAGCCTTATATGGCAATGTGGCACCACACTTATTGACATACCTGCATTCCACACACTAATTGATAGTTGTAATTGGCTTGTGGAGTCTGTAGTTCATTTTTTCAATGCTACATAGAAATATTAAATTAATAAGTTAATGTTGAAGAACAGTTATAAAGCAGTATCTAATGATTATAAAACTAATATAAACAAGTTATATAACATACCTTGTTCCTTTAATAAAACATACTGCTGTGAGGTCAACTGTTGACTGTGTTCCAATGAGATGGTAAGTGATGTTTTCAGTAGCAGGTTTTGAAAGAGAATCGAGATACAGTTGATCCAGGTTTAGGGGTTGAGATGATGAAAATTTTATAATTATTATACATAATAAAATAATCCGCTTATTTAGAAATGTTCATTCTCAAAGACGGTTACACTACTGTCTCGATGATATATAAAAGATATTCCACTGAGTTTATGTGGGTTCTTTTGATAACAGGATCCAAAAAAACGTTATTACTTCATGCCATATCATCATATCGATAATATTTTGACAAAATAACATATTTTGATGGTTCAAGAGTGATGTTAACACTTGTTGTTGTCTACTTGATAGAATTTTTGATTTTATTTTATTTATTTGATTTGATGAATTAAGTCTACAAACAGTAACATTGCAAATGATGATTACTAAATAATTTTTTTTGTTAAAATATTTCAATTTATTTTAGGGGAACTATATTTTTCACAAAATAAAGATGTTGATATAAATTGCCAATAGATCATGATGGCTACATACAATTGAGTGTTATTATATTTGGAAATAATAACTATTTATAGATTAATAATCAAATAATTCTTTGCATATGTTAATTATATACCGATGATATACTGGACTACAATAATACATTTTAAGTATTTTAATTTCTGACGGTTACCTGTTCTTAACAGGGGTGCTACAAACCTTTTTTTAAAATAAAATGCGATTGATTGATTGATGTTTTTTTATTCTTGTTTCAGGTATATTATTAAAGATGCAAAGGAGGCGTCCGTCCAGGTTGAAACTGCACTGAGAAAAATCAAACAAAATGCCCGTCGTGTCGCCCTCCAGGTATACCCCCGCCACTTCTACTCTCACCGGCTCCTACCGCTCCACGTTGACCTCGTCGTCCACTATCGACAAACCGTACTACAGAAACAGCAGCGGCACCTACGTCACGTCTACAATCAGAAGCACCCATGGAGACAGAACGACTGAATTTCGCTCGCGATACAGCGACATCGATGGAAAGAGAGAGAGGAAGACCTCCCTGGTGGAATACACGAGGAGCTCCCGGGCCCCCAGCGCCACCGACTCCGACAGCGGAATCTCGACTCGCTACAGGTCCGAGCGGAGCGAGTCAAGGTCGCGGGACGTGTCCACCACCAGGAGCGAGAGCTCCAAGACTTCGGACCTGAACAGGGGGAAGCGGAACGCCCTGAGCACGGCGGCGCTGGCAATGTCCACCGCCGACTTCTACAACAAGTACTCGCCGGCGAACTACGTGCCGCTGACCCAACGGATACAGCAGCAGAGTCAGAACAGCTACGGCGAAATATCCAGATCCAAGTCCATATCCAACGACATAGGGCGGCCCCCCGCGGCCGACTGCCGCCCGCGGCGCGCGCGCCCCTCCGCCGCCACCATCGCAGAGGTGAGCCCCGCGACTGCGGCCCTTCGGTCAAGGACACGCACCACCGGAGTCGCTCCCGTTAGAGCTCCGTAGTCATTCTCGATGATTCAGTGCCGGGGCCGCATTCCCCATCACGTGCCATTGGCGACGACTCCTTTGAAAATGATATTCGGTTGCTCTTGACCTTACTGTGACGTTTCCCCATTAAATGTATACCGTCGGACTTGTTTATTCACGGGATGTATTTCAGCTTGACTTATTAACATACGTATGATATTTATTAACGCTTTCCTTCTGTTGTTCATGTATAACTATCTTAGATAATCTTCTCTAACACCAAGATGCGCCCCCGGCGTCATCTTAGAAGACGGTAGAACGGCTTCGAGCCCACTGACATCCCGCAAGTAAACAGAGCCGTGTGCGCGTGTGCTGTGTGTTTATGTTCTTAACCATCGCACTGAACGAGCCATCTGACAGCTTTCAAATAGAATCACGTGCCGCCGAAAGGCCTTGTATATACTTTCAGAAGTTAACGCTTTCTTTTTCAAAATTAATTCTTCCTCTGAATAATACTCACCGTTCATTATGTAGTCCACCCCCAACATATTTTCTCGTGAAGAAACTAGCAAATGGACAATCGTAAAACCTCATGATTATCTTGATAACTGTAATATGGGCACATGGTGCGATCCTAAATAGCGGACGAGCACGTGAAGCGTAAACTTTTGAAACCATGAGCCTTTCGCTCGGCTCCCTTCAGTAGTATCGTAGTAACAGCAGTGACCCGAAAGGTCTGCGCATGTGCGGTTTTGTTAGAACTAACACACACATCGCGTCGTGCCCATGAGTGTTTCATTTTCGCTAAGTTGTAATTTTCAACACAACCAGAAACCCGAAGGCAGAAACAAGGAAAGCTCTCCGGCGTCCGGCTACAGTAAACGCCACTCCATGTCGAACGGCATAAAGGACACCAACGGCAATGAGGTGCCCTCCGTTTCCGAAATAAGGAAAAAGTTCGATCCGAAAATGACCGTGACGAAGTTACCTGCGAACGATTCCAGATATCCTTCCAAGACCTTAGAGCAATACCTGAATCAATTGAAAGATTGCGAAAACGGCACAGTCGGTTATACTAAAATAAACGCTAAAGATGACCAGCCGGTGCCGGTCCACTTGCCTTACGTGGAGAAGAATGGGGTAAATCACAAATATGATTATTCGCCAAGCTCTAGATCCAATTCAAATTCCGATCTGACTCTCAGTAAAACTATATCCGAACCGGTCTCTCTGGCCAAGCCGTCCTCGGACAGGGGCAGTGCCATGTCCACATCGCTCACCAGTAAAGCCCCATCCGAAAGATTAGCTAGCATTAAGAGTCAATTGGATCCTAATAATCCCATAGGAAAAATTTTAGAGAAGTCAACAGTAATTCAAGTGGAAAACGGTGATTTAGATTACGCCGAACGGAAGAAAGTGCGTAACAGCCCCGATACGAAAATCAAAGACTTAAAAAGTGATATAGAAAAGCAAAGCAAAACGCCAAAACACACAACAAATTTCGCTTCGTACATACAAATATCACAACCGATCGCCTCTGGGGCGGTGCCGAAAAAGAGCGACGTGAAGAGTAACGACCCATCCAATGAAAAGCCCGCGAAAAATAAAGAAGCCAAAAAATCTCTCAAGTACATCGATTCCGAAGAGGAAAAGTCAATTCTGGATAACGATATCGAATCTCCCAGCGGCACGGGCTTCGAGAACAAGACCTTCGAACACACCAACTACATTAAGAAAAGGAGCGAAAGCAACGAAACGGAAGCAAAGGACGACGGCGTCAAGTCCATGGAGACGAGTACGGAGAGTACCATCAGTGAGTCCACAGAAGATTCTAGTCCAGAGATTCCGTCGTCTCGAAGAAAAGTTTTGGACGTAAAGGACTATGACTACATTAAATCGGTAAGTGATCATTTCTTATTTCATCCAAAGGTACACATTTGAAACCACGTTTAGTGATATTACGAGAAGTTCTTGGCATCAAAATAAAAACTAGAATCGTGGTGTTACGGAGAAATATATGAGTATGTGACACGTAAGGCTGGCTCCTCCTAGCTTGGCTATCAAAATTTGGTTGCAGTTTAAATAAATTATGTGCAAAATTGATACTGTTTTGAGTTTATACTGGTTTGAAACCTAAAATTCATTGAATTTGGTAACAAACAAGTTGAAAATAGGTGAAACAATGAACTGGTTATGAGATAAAACTTTATTGAAATTGTTTCAAAACGTGGAAAATGGTGCTTCTATAAATTGCAACGCCTAGTTATCTTTATATATATACTTAACGTCCTCATAAACTCATACATTATGTTTTTGTTGTTAAGTGCCTGTGACTGTCAAAACATTGCCATTGTCTGCTGCTGCTGCAAATGTCTATAAAGATCGGGATTCCTTTGATATTAGGAGGAAAGAACATTACTTGGCCGGTTTAGTTCGAAAACATTAACATTACAGTCGACTCTCGACAACTTATTGTTTTGGTTATTTCAATTCCTGCTATTGGAACTGTTGGTACAATCGACTCTTGACTCTTGTTTTAATCTCTTGATGCTTTGAGAATTTCGGGGGGCATATCAGTGTCGAGAGGCGGCTGCGTATCCCAAATGCGCAACGTCAACTGACGGTGGTACCGCGCGCTGTTATGGTTAACGTAAACGAGAAACATTAGCCACTGCGCTATCCCGGATGAGTCGTAATAAATTGTGAGGTGAATTTCGCACAACATTTTAAACTTTGCGAAATTCAGTGTCTGAGAATATAAAGCAAAAGTTCATTGGCATTTAAAATGGGGGCGTCGGTATATTTGTGTGCGTGACTCGTATGTACGTCTTGGAGAGTGTTCGCTCGAATTTTTGTCTGTCATCCTGGTTTTATAATTTGAACTAAATATCCCAAATATCGCTCGAAGACTTTTGTAATTTTCATTATACGGACCATGGACCGAGTAGAAAACGAATATTCCTACAGAAGTCCGAAGCGTTCGTGGAAACGGTTGCTCTTTTATTATTAACTAAAATATTATTTGGCACACGTTTGTACCGAACTATGTTTAGGATTATTAATAACTAGTCCCAAATCTCAAAATAATTTAATTTGACCTAATCACGAAGAGCTACATATTTGAGACGAACAAGTGAAATGATTAAGTTGAGATACAGGAGTATCGATTTGTGATAATCGAAACGAAAAATGAACACTGCTACGATTAGATAACGTATTAAATATTTTTAATTCCTTGTATATCTAAATAGGTCATGACGTGTTGAAAATTCACGAGAGAATATTGACGATAAAAAATCTTTTCGAAATAAATGAAGAACGCGTTTAGACGAGTCGTGTCCTCTTTCAATAGATTCTTAATCTATAAATATACGCGCTAAATGTGATGTCTAGAAATAAAATAGGCGGGAAATGTCGACTGGCAAACGATCGCGGAGCACGTGGGTACCTTGACGTTCGTTGCGCGGTGCTCATCCGCCACTGGCCAAGACGTGGACGCAGAAGGACACATCTCCGCGAACCTTTATCATTCATGAATAACGGCCCATCGAAAAGGAGTAAATGGGAGACGCTACCGTAGCAAGAATCTCCATTACATAAACATTAAAAAAAACATGATTATCATTGTATAATTCAATATATACGTCAGTTCTCTGATTTGGTTGAGTATAATTTTAACAATGTAGTCGCAAAGACCATTACGTTTTGTTAACTTGCCGCATTCCCTTCCGCCTAAATCCTGTTGAATCTGTGACGCCGTTGTGGCCCAATTCGGAACTGTCGTTTGCAGTTTACTTGCGTTTGTCTTATATGAGATAGTTCTCCTTATCTCTACCCTCCAAAGTAAAATGTCGTACTTCTCTTAGGTACGCAACATTCTTGCTATGTTAATCCAATTTTCGACTTACCTTTGCATAAGATCAACCATTATACGAATACCACCTTCACGCGTTACGTAAATTCACACAGTTTATATTGAGCCTTATGGATGTTGTTCCCTAACCGCCAGATTTCTCCTTAAAATGAGTTCCCATTTATTCAGGGGATCGGGAATTAAAGGGGTGAAATTGCTGGGCACACCTATGGTCATATAAAGGAATTTTACTACTACATGTGTTAAAAGTAATATTTAATGTAAAAGCTGTTTCGGCTCCATTGGCATATTTACGAAATTTTCATATATTGATTATATTATTTCAATTACGTTGGCATACGTATACAGGTATACGTTAATTACACATTCATGTTTCTTAAAGTTGACGTTTGCAAATCGCGCGAAACCTTTTGTAGAGTGAAGTAAATAAATAAGCTGTAACGAAACGTGTGGTTTTATAAACCAGATAAACGAAGTCATTAGAGGCTTTGGAAAAAAGTTTCATTTTGTTAATCCGACGATCATCAAATTGATCAAATTGATCAACAACTGACCTCAAAGGCTCACCATTACATACAAATATATAGGCGAAGCTAATAAAAGAGTGATACGAAAACTGTAGACTGCGTTATTAATATAATATAAAACAACCAGTAAAGTTATGTCTATCCATTTAGTCAGCGCGTGATACAGAAGCGGATTATATAATTTTTCTACGACCTCAGGTGTATGCAGTGATTTATCTATGCTCAAACGGGTGACTGCGGAACTTATGTAGATTTCTTTAAAACTCGTTTCTGTAGCGTCTATATGTTAATATTTAATTCGTATCCTTCATATCCTCTTATTATTACAATTTGAATGTCTGCATTGTTACAACTCAATCGGGGGAATGGCTGAACAAATTTGACTGAAGTTTTGAATGAAAATAGTTTAAGAAGTGAAAACTTTGTATTAAATTTATCAGGGGTTAGCATAAATGCTCAGTAGATAGATATATTGGGACAATATTAAAAAAAAAACTTTAATCTCTTACTTGTAAACCATTACTTTTTCGCAACAAAATTCAAGTTCATAGACTCTATAGTATTGATCGACTGTATTATCTGTCATCACCAATTTCACATTCAAATTGAACGCTATACGACCGATCTCCTTCTCCCGTTCTCTTCTTTATATTTATGAAAATTCCTTTGGCCACTATGCCTGTTAAATAGGAGTTTATACAACAGAGGTACGCTACAGGGCCGAACTGGCACCTAACGCTTGACGTGTGGTTTTACAAAGTTCGAAACGTCAGTCTGCCAAATTTTTATGTCGTTTAAACATTTCATAAATGCAATTTTGATAAACATATTCACCGCGTCTGTGTCCGTTAACGGTAAAAGGAGCTGATGGCCTCGTTATGAATTAGTAAATAACTAACCTATTTATATCATTTAACTCGGATACAACATCTTTACACGATTCACGTATGCGATAGCTGAGCTTGCGGTAGCTTTGTGAAATTCTAATGTAGCAGTAGTAGTAAACAGCACAACGAACTGTACTCTCGCTTAAAATGGAGGGTCTCTTTAAATCGCATCAAAAAAGGTAATTATGTCCTGAGAGCAGTGTCAGTCGACCGCAGTGCAGCCATATGTTGTCGCCTCATGTACGAAGCCTTTGAATATTACATGTTTGCAATTTTCTACTACAACAACAAACAAATTCAATTATTACAATTGGTTAAAATACGCCCTACAAAAAATACAGTTTTAATAAATATTTGAGATAGAAATATTTGCTGGTCTAAAGAGCGAAGACGTTTCACCGATAACTTCTCACCCCAACTTGCCTCGTGTTTTGCAAGTTCCCTCATTCACGATAAATTCAGCAACAACCTTACTACTTCACCCTGATTTTCTTTGTCGTATTACCCCTGGTCGAACCAAACTTTTATGAACCACCTTCACTAACTGGCTCCAGCTGAGCATCACTGTTAAAAAGCACACCGAGTTGCGAGATTACTGCACTTTCTTATCATACACTTCACAAAGATCACAGTACGACTGCCGAAAGAAACCTTAGTATGTTAGAGTAATGGACTTCAGATGAAACCTTGGCTGTTCGCCTCCGGGCCGTGTCACGCGCATCCGGATACCCTCGAGCGAATAGATAAAAGATTACGTGTAGACTCGATTGCGAAATTTGGCAGTGATGTCCGGGCTGACGCTGCGGCCGGCGCCGCCAGTGCGCGGCGAGCGATCGCGATGGCGGCTTAGTGACGTCACCGTTAGTCGAAATGCATTTTCCCGCGGGAATCACCTGATCCGCCATTTTGTATTCTTTCCCGCGCTTTTCTGATGTCGCCTTACGTAATCAGCTCCTTTTCCGCGCGCCGCAGTCCGCCAGCTGCCCGCTAGTGTTCTTGCTACTCTTCTCGATTGTACTGTGGACTTGAAATTTGTCGTCTACCGAGAGTGACCTTGACTGTTTATAAACCGAAGTTGTGTGCCAATAAAAAATAAAAGTGAAATCTTAATGTTAGCGCTGTAAAACTCACTTTTGAACTGGGTAAATAAATATCCATCATTCGAACTGAAAATGAGCACTATTTAGGTTAAATATACTTGTGACAATTCAGTCGGTGAATTCGGTGTGAACTCTCTGAATGTATCAGAATTATAATTTCACGAAATTCCTCCGATGCGGCTGAGAAGATTTGAACTTAAAAAAATAAAGGTCGAAACCTGACAAGACACGGCTATCTACATCGATAACCCATGCCGTCCGTGACGTCTGCGAGCGACGTAACGTCCACGTGCTGTTGAAACGATATTTAACGTTGCGTCAACGACTCAATATCGCAAAGATATTCATCGATAAAACTGCGATAGTACTTGCAACCTCTACAAGCGGCCGTTATCGCACGAAGGGTTTCAAACATCTGTAGGCAAAGACGCAAATGAAATTCGTCGCATCGTAACAGTTCGCCTTGGAAGCCATCGTTATAGAAGAATTAGTTTCGTGATATCGAAGACCGTCAAGTGGAACTGTGAGACCCGGGCGGTGTGAAAGTCCGAGCAGACGCGAAGATCCGATCGGGCCTGCACGTCCGAAGGCGATCGCTGCCAGGGCCGGCTCGGCCGCATGCTCTGGTTCGTGGAGCTAGTGGTAGTGGCATGCGTGGCGACGGGCGTGCTGTCGGCGCTGCGCCATGAGGTGTGGGTGCCGGCGCTGCTACGAGCCGAGCCCGCGGCGCGCGCCCGCCCCCGCCTATGCCCTGCACTATCAGGTCCACACTCCTGTTCCAAACCAGCCCCGTTCCGAACGCTTTCGAATACTTGCAAGCGTTCCTTTTAATTATAAAACGATTATAGAGCTTGCGAGCGAATGAGCCTGCCCCAATATCTCGTGAGATTAGTAAACAAAATTCAAACGATCTTGTTAAGTTAAAGAAAAGGATTTACGACTATAGAACGGGCCTCAAGACACTCTCATAGCTTTCGAATTATATATTGGAAAAAATACAAAATTTCAATATGTGGTTGAAGATTTGTTTTTAGATAATACTTCGTTCGATACCGAGAATATATCCATTTCCTCGCAAGCTTCAATTCTACCCGAGTTGATAATGATAGGTAGAGTTAATACCGGAAGGACGACTACGTTTGCGGTGAAGATTAGAACTAAATTCCCAATAGTTTAACAGGAATATATCCCATAAATGCTAACGTTATCCTAACGGTGAAAGAGGAACCTACATTGCTTCGGCGCAAACTATGAAATAAACACGAGCGTGTTTTGAGTTTCAAGTATTATTATTATTTATTAATTTATGATTAAATAGATGGCTGATTGCGGTCTTCCTTGGAACGCACATTTAGAAAACACATTCTATCCAAAATTCTTATGACACACCGCAAATAACTCAATTAGCACCTTTGTTACGAAGCGCCGATTACTTGAGACAGAGAAGGCCAATTTTTTTGCATATTAGTTATACTTTCGGTCCTAAATAGGCGTTGAGGTCTACTTGTTGCCATGACGTTGCCGACTATCGATCAAAAATGGGCTCACGTGCTTGCTATACGAGCAATATATCACTCTGTATTTATTGGTAAAAAGTATATTAATTAAATTATTTACCTATTACTACATACATAAGTAGCATCACGCCTCATTCCCTTCGGGGTAGGCAGAGACAACATCCTTGCACTTGCCACGATCCTTGCATATCTCCTTCGCTTCTTTCAATCTCATTAAACCTTTCATACAAGTTCTTCGGTTTGAAGTACTCTTGACCTGTCCCTTATTTAAAATGTCCTTGGTCTTCCCCATTCACTCTTGTGTTATAAATTATTTTTGTCAGTCTCCTTTCATTCATTCCCTCTATGTGCCCAAACCATCTAAGCATACCTTTCTCAATTTTATTTAAACCACAACGTTCTCTGTCACTCAGTTTTGATCCACTCATGCTTCTCAACGCTCTCATCTCTACCGCATTTATTTTACTTTTGTGATTCTTCTGCCATACCCATACTTTCACTACTACAAATAAGTGTTGGCACCAACACTCCAGCATGCACAGCCAGTCTGGTCCTTTGAGACACCATCTGGCTATTCATAAAGGCGCGCAGGGCACCATTTACTATATTCCCTGCATTCACTCTCCTTTCAATATCACTCTCACTTGTTCCATCTTTTGTAAATCTAGATCGCAAGTATACAAATACTTTCACCTCTTCCACTTGTTCCCCATCTATCAAAATATAGCCATTCGTCATAGATTCATCTCTTTCAAAAAGCATAACTTTCGTTTTGTTTATATTCACTTTCATTCCTTTCCAAGTAATAGAAGATATTTGACGCAATTAATAAGCATAATACACACGCCGGCATATTTAGCGGAACATGAAAAATATTCATCAATATATTGATATCAAGTCTTTATTTTTTTATGTTCCGCTAAATATGCCGGCGTGTGTATTATGCTTATTAAGTTACAAAGCATTGGGTATACTTTCTTTGAAGAGTGTTAGGTGAAAAGTAACGTGTTGTCCGCACCCGCCAGGGGGCGCCCGGGGCCCGCCGACGTCGACTGGCCGATCTGTGCCACTTCGTCCGGTGACCTTTGCACGCATGGTAATACAACAGGCGCCCTTGTTACGTTTGCCGAGTGGATATCGTGTGCTTGCTTGTGGCGGCGGGAATGACTTTCAGCCTTGTGTTGTCTTGTCGTTAATATTGTCACAGATAGTTCAACATCATATGTTACAAAATTAGTCACTCTAGTAATTTTCATCAACGGAAAATCACAACATGGTACAAATGGGGAAGTTGGGCTCTAAGCCGAGGGTCGGCCTTACGGAAGGGTACCGTTATAGCGAAGTTTCCCGCGGTCTCTTCGGCAGAATTTCAGCGCTCGCCATCCTTTCCGGAACGTTGCAACTACCACTAATGCTAACAATAAAACACGCTCCAAAAATTAAATTACGACGAACTGCGGATTAAAAACGGCGTTTATTAAAAATTTCTTTGCCACGGTCTAGGGATAAAGGATAAAGGATAAAGGATAAAGGTCTAGGATAAATTTGCCCTAAATTAAATTACTTTGCAATGCACCGCGGGGAAACATCTGTGCCAATTTTATCACTTTGCAATGACGCGAGGGTAAGAAACTGCGCTAATTAAATGACTGGATGGTTCAATTACATTCATAATTTACCTAAAAGGAGGCAGCCAACCAACCCATTGGCCAATACCACTGTTTGATGCCTTAAAACTTACCTAAATAAGATCACGTAATTGTAATTGAATGTTTGAGTTTCAATAAGAAATACGTATTTTGCTGCCAATGAACTATTAAGGTATATTTTTCGTTTCTATTCATTACGCTACACTCGAGTCATCCTCTTATTTCTTTAGATGCATGCCATAGTACTTCTCGTTGTATAGTTTCGTGTTACATTATATATGTACTATAAATTTTTCACTTAATAATCTAATCATACCTCTCTTGTAGCAATACATTTATTTACAGCATGACCTGATAGAACTAATGTTTGTAAGTTTATGATATCGATTTGTTTGTTATTTTCGTAAACATTTAATTATAAATTTTGAATAAGTTGCTCATCATCGGGCAATTGTAATATTACAAAATAATCACTAAAATAAATGGGAATTTAGTTGGTCAGAACAGGGAATGTCATAACTACAGAAGTAGAAACTTTACAAAATTTCAAAATTTTTATAAGTAAAATCATTTTTAAATTAAGTAGTATTACCTATTTAAATAAAGGCCAATTTCGCTCATCCAACAAAAGAAACTTGTTGTGTATTTGTCTGTTTGCTTGCTTCGGCTATGTAAAGTCACTTTGTTCATTAAATCGTACACCGTACTACGCACAATAATTTTGTGTACCACGTGATATTCCGTGTTTTGGCATTCTACCTTCCTTATAAAAACAGCGCTGGAGTTTTTCTAACATCTTCCAAAACGACGGATGGATCTTCCAAAACGATTTCACTATAATAATTCTAGACCTAAAAATCAACTTATTAACAACACTGACAATTACAGTAACGTATACCGTTCGCTAAATGCTATGGATTTTGTACTGCAGGGGTGACCATCTTTTAGGTGTGTGAAATGGACTTTATTTCGAAAATACTGTTGTGTAAATGATATTTTAACAAATTTATAAAGTTGCATTGAAATTGCACCATATTCGCCAGCTTACATCGATTGTGTTTTCACGGCTCCTGGACCGCATTAAACGGCAACTAAAATCAACCACTTCCTGATTTTGAGCCGTAAAAGTTTTGTTTAGGTGTGCAACATGTCAAGAACAAAAACTATGGAGCATGCCGATGTTTTAGTTAGGTCTGTTAGCCAATGAGTGAGTGGTGTTTTGCACTCTATTGCAAGTGTAACGCATTAAGCCTGATCGATCTCTTTGCTAAATCAATATATTACGAGCGATAAATGAGAGTTTGCCTGTATATTTTATTGTGGCTAGTAGTATAGCACTTGCAAATCTCCTCTCGCATACAAATTATAAGGCGCTCCACTCATTTGCCGACTCGACTCAGATGCAAAAGAAATAGTAGAACGGTGAGACCCAAGTTATTAACCAAATTATTATCAATATTGTTAAATAATGTATTCTATAAGAGAATAGAATTGTGCTTAGCAAATGGATGTTAACAGGCTGACTATTTATTAAAATCGGCACGCAGGGCATCACTTATTTTTGCTGCTTTTATGCGATTCTGCGAATCGCTTAGATGTTTCATGCTTCGAGTCGAATCAAGGGTTCAAGGAGTCGTGACAACCTGGGTCAAGGCCCAATCTGCGGCCCTTTGGTGCTTTTAATGTAACCGCGTGTCGGTCACCCGGCGCCGTCTTTGTCGGCCGAGGGTGGCGGCGCGTTGAATCGGTGTGTCGGTGTGTCGCTGCAGGAGTTGGCGGGCGGGCGGGCGGCCAGCTCGCGCCGCAGCTCCGAGCGCTCTGACGGCGAGCGCGCGGACAAGATCTCGCCCACCAGCGGTAAGTGGCGCAGGCCTTTTGATCGTGTGCTATGATGCGAGTGCGAGAGGAACGCGCGATAGGGAGTCGCGATCGGCCCAATACAACAATTTTTCATCGACGTTTTTTACGACGTCACCGTCATCTCCGGCTGAGCCCGAAGCGAATTTAAGACAAGATTAGGTTTGTGTTTTGTCGTTAAGATGATGACGACGCTATGAGAACCGGTCTCGCGAACGGGCCGCTCGTTCGGCGCCGTCGTCCACCCGTCGCCGCTCCGATGCGGCGCCGGGTGGGCGGCTAAGGCAGCGGCGGACGCGTGTGGCGGCAGGTCTGAACGGGCTGCGCAACATCGGCAACACGTGCTTCATGAACAGCGTGCTGCAGTGCCTGTCCAACACGCGGCCGCTGCTGGAGTACGTGGCGGGCGAGCGCAGCCTGCCCGAGAGCGGCGCGCTGGTGCGCGCGTTCGCGGGCGTGGTGCGCGAGCTGTGGCGCGGCGGCCGCGACGGCCGCGAGGCCATTAACCCCGCCGCGCTCAAGGCGCAGGTGCAGCGGTTCGCGCCGCGCTTCATGGGCTACAGCCAGCAGGACGCGCAGGAGTTCCTGCGCTACCTGCTGGAGGGGCTGCACGAGGACGTCAACCGCGTCACCACGCGCCCGCCGCCGCCGCGCACCGACATCGACGACTCGCTCAGGTATCGACGGCTCGACGTCGTTTAGATCGAAACGTCGCCACGAGCAAAAGGTTTCCCTCCGCCTCTTTTATCTATCGCATGTCGGTAGAATTAAAGACGTCGGGTCGGGGTGGGCCGAGCTCGAAACCATCGGCCCTTCTCTGTGGCAGCGACTCGGCGAAGGCGGCGGAGGCGTGGGCGCGCTACCTGCGCGCGGAGGACAGCCGCGTGGGCGACATCTTCGTGGGCCAGCTCAAGTCCACGCTGCGCTGCACGCACTGCCTGCACGACAGCGTCACCTTCGACCCCTTCTGGGACCTCAGGTGAGCGCGGCGAGCTGGTGCATAAATGCTTTTACATAGATCGAAAATGTCCCTTGTAGGCTTCGAAGCCACCCAACCGATATGACCCAAGCCGCCAGGAAGATGATTTTAGATTATTCCGCGAAATAACGCCGACACCGCAAACTGGTATATAATATAAAAGACCGAAGAATCTAGTCATGATACGACACTAGACCGACATTAAACACACGACTAGACCTTGTAGACAGTACCGTTTTCTTAGGCATTACGTTAGATAACAGATTACAGTGGGGGCCCCATATAAGTGGTCTATCGAACAGGCTCAGCTCTGCGGCTTACGCAGTTAAAAGAATTCGTCGTCTGACAGATGTTGATACTGCCAGACTGGTATATTTCAGCTATTTTCACAGCATTATGTCATACGGTATTCTACTTTGGGGTAATGCTGCTGATATAGATGCAATATTTGTGCTGCAGAAAAGGGCCGTTCGTGCGATTTACAATATGGGTCCAAGAGAGTCGCTAAGAAACAAATTCAAGGCAGTTAACATAATGACAGTTCACTGCGTATATATATTAGAAAACTTGTTGTATGTACATAAAAACATTGACTCTTTTAATAAAAAGAGTGAATGTACATCATATAACTTACGAAACCAAAACAAACTTGTTATAAATTCTAGTAGGCTGCATAAGATTAACAACTCATTTAAGGGTAACTGTATACGTTTCTATAATAAACTCCCACAAGACGTTCTAAAGATGTCAATTAATAAATTCAAAGTCTTTGTTAAAAGAAAGTTGATAGAAAAATCGTATTATAAGTTGCAAGATTACCTAGACGATAGAAACGCTTGGGAGTGAACAAATTGCTCTAATTTTAATTAAAATATAGTAAACTAATTTGTTATTGTAATGATGATGGTAAAAAAAAAAAAAAATACCCGACTGAATTTGTTGTCGGTTCTTCTCGGATCAGGGCGCGAAGGAACCCTCGTAACTTTCGATTTTAAGCCGTTCTTGAGTACCATCATCAGACGTATATTAGAATCAGAGTGTGGAAAAAAAATATATAATTTGACGATTCAAAAGTGCTGTAATATGCCTACTTGAATAAAGATATTTTTGATTTGATTTGACACTTGAAATTACGATAGTAGGTTATTTTGTAATTGCTTTTTTTTCTTTAGCTATTGCTCTAGTCTATACATGCTATTTCTGTATTGTTTTGCTCGTATATTAAATTATTCTTTTGAGTCCAGTATAGTGTATAATAAATAAATATATGTACTACTGCATTATATATTTCCCAAACTGTAAAATACTGTTACACATTTGGATAATCGTCCACCCCTATCGGCAGTGGGCCTGTCCCTCATCCTCGCCCGGAACAAACGGACACTGTTCTGTTTAAAACAGTATAAATATGTAAATAGCGTCCAAAGTGAAACCTTTGTTCCAAATCTTTTCGCATTCGTCAAATTATCATAGTAATTAATAACTGGACCTAATTATGCGAAGTGGAATACGCTACCACGTGCTTATAAATCACAAAATATACAATATATTTAGCAAATTTATGTTACGTATGTTGTTACAATACTTCATTTTGTTCTACTCATTCGATACTTTTTATGGACCATGATAAACCATCCGCCGTGATAAAGAAAGGTTCGTAAGGAAAGTACATATAAAGTTATTTCAATAGATTGTTTCGTCATTAATGAAAGTACCGACAATGTACAAAAGAAGCCTTTCCAGTAAAACTAGTTACCTTCAAAAAATATATATTCAGCTGTAATACGTAACACGAAAGTAACTTTGTCTGTCCGTAAACTGCTGGTTTGATGTATCGAGGGTATATGAAGGTGTGGACGTTGAATATGCATATAGGATGGTTTTTAAAAAATCTTGAATTTGCAATCAAATTTCTGGATAATAGTACGCTGTAACCAGTCTTTCGGCAAAGACCACTCAAGAGTCGTGCTGAAGATCGATACTGTGTAGAAAACATACCTTAGACATTTCACATACCATCCGATGGAATAATAGCCAGGTTTTTAAAGAAGATGCTAATTGTGGACGGGCAAGTCGTGGGCACCGGTTGTTATAATACAAAATGTTGGTTCCATGAACGTTTCGTTGTGGTAACTGGTGCGGTGTAATTGCAGCCTGCCTATTCCGTCGCGCACGGGTAACCTGAAGCTGCAGCAGTGCCTGCAGCACTTCGTGCGCGAGGAGGAGCTGGACGGCGACGAGAAACCGGTAATTGCCTCCCATTCTCTACCAAATTTTTTAAGCTGGGAAATCTTCCGACACCTGGGCTCTGGAAGGCGAATTCAGGACAATCGGGACCCCCACCAGAGCCCTCTGCTTTTGTTGTATCGTATGTTTATTACTTTGACAGTCCATATAAACACTTTTGTGTAGAGTTAATTTCGGCCTATTGCCTTACTGTTATCGACCGGTATGATGTCGACGTCTAAACTGCTGTGAGATTTCGCCTATATCTGTACTATTGAACGAGCCGTGTCCTGTTGCAGACGTGCTCCAAGTGCGGCGTGCGCCGCAAGTGCCTCAAGTGGTTCACGGTGCAGAAGTTCCCGCAGATCCTCGTGCTGCACCTCAAGAGGTAAATTCGCCGGCTTCGGCCGCGACCAGACCCGCCGCCCATTCGACAACGGGGTCACATCGTAATGACGTGTGAACGGGCGGCTGCGGCCGTTGTAAGAGCGAGCGTGCGCAGGTTCTCGCCGACGGAGCGGTTCCGCGGCAAGCTGGCGGTGCCGGTGGAGTTCCCGCTGCTGGGACTGGACATGGCGCCGTTCGCGGCCGCGCCCGCCACGCCCGCGCTCTACGACCTGTACGCCGTCAGCAACCACTCGGGCACCACCTACTCCGGCCACTACACCGCCTACTGCAAGCACCCCTACTCCGGCGACTGGCACGAGTACAACGACTCCAGGTGGGCGACGGGCACCGGTCTGCTAGCAGAACTCCCGAAATCATATTTTCTCATTCGTCCGAGCATAAACCGTTGAGAAGCGGAGGCTAGTCGCCACCTGATTATGAGCTCACGGTAAGTGACGATGCAGTCTAT
The DNA here is from genome assembly GCA_015832385.1 of Elymnias hypermnestra. Taxonomy (NCBI): domain Eukaryota; kingdom Metazoa; phylum Arthropoda; class Insecta; order Lepidoptera; family Nymphalidae; genus Elymnias; species Elymnias hypermnestra. Next base: position 1,900,585 of record JACTOM010000869.1, on the reverse strand, counting down.
GATGGAAGCACGCTAGTCTGGTCAGAAGTAATGCACCTCTTATTTCAACACAGCAAACTATCGGATCGTTAATCTTCGTTTTAGCCGCTACATTCCACGAGTCCAGACTGAGAACAGTTACAAAATACAATAATACGAATAAATTTGTACTGCCAAGAACTGAACCCCTTTCAGCGAAGCTGGTGCTTGCATCGACGAGGTCGTGGGCTTACCGAAATTGTATTTTGTGATTTGCTCAGCTGAGCTACTTGCCACTCTATCAGCAAATATACAATACGCTACCTTCGTCACACAGAAACGTGATGATTTTCTTTTTAAATTGACTGTATAGACCGAGCATCAGTTAAGATCGGTGATACTGCAGAAAAGGATTTATTCGTGCGTTTTACGAAAGAGAGGAGAGAGTGGCAGGGGGCGAAATTAAAAGCGGTTATAAAAATATTAACACTTTAGAAAAAAGCGAATGCGCCTCATACAACAAAAAAAATAACAATGAACTCCTCATAAATTCCAGTAGACTTGATATCATTAAAATTAAATGATCTTTTAGAAGAAAGCTAATTGTTAAGTCAAACTACAATTTTATAGATGAAATAGTAAGGAAGCGTACGTGAGTTGCTCTAATCTGAATTATATTGCAATGTTGATGGTAAAAAAAATTAAAGGTGCGTGCGTACCAAGTGCACATGTCCGAAGTGAAATTTCTTTGGCAAACAAATTTTAATTTAAATTTAAAACTTTAGATTTCCGAAACTTAGAGGGATGGGAAAATGTTATTGCCAATATTAGAAATTATTTATTACATTTCGTTTTTCAATTTAAAATTTAGAAGAGAGAATTTGTGAAATATTTTTATTTTATATTTTATGAAAAAATAGTATATTATAATGATTAAATGACGAGTTAGAAATTGCCAAAAATTAAAAGAGCCTAACCTTCAAACGAATTAGCATAAAAAGACGCTGCACATCTTCATGACCCTAATCAAGCGTTTCATCCATAAAAATGTACCCTCATGCGCCTAAAGAAGTTTCACTTCAAAAAGATCTCTCGTAACTTAATGCCTACTTTGAATGTAATGAGCGATGAATGTGGTGGCAGGGTGACGAGCATCGCGCCGCGGGACGTGGTGTCGCCGGAGGCCTACGTGCTGTTTTACGAGCTGGCGCAGCGGGCCTAGCCGCCCCGCCCCGGCCCCCGCCACCGCCGCCCCAGCTGACCACCGCCACGCGCACCGCCAGAGACGAGCTGGCCGCGGCCGACGCGCACGCAGTGCGGTGGCGGGGACCGGCATTGCGGTGTCATTGTTGCCGATGCGGTACTCGCGTAGGGCTGCCCTCGCCGGGAACACTCACAGACCTAACCGTGAGGCGAAACCGACTGGAATCACAACTTTTCTTACATCTCAAATGCTTTCCTTTACCTCTCGCATGTTTATATTACATATTTATAAGCGACGGTGGGGTGGGGGTTAAGCGAAAGGCACCGGGCGGAACGGCCTTGGCCAAAATGGCGGTGTTAAAGTTTCACTTGCATCGTGGTTTCATAAAATTCATACAAAACTTAGATATACTAATGGCAAAACTTTTCGCGAGGTGTAAAAATTCAATCCGAAGTAATCGGAACGGGTGGCAGCCCTGCAGTACCGTCCATGTTACGGAGTGAAATAGCTTGTAAAGTAAAATAGCTCTTTAGATCTGAAAGCATCAGTCTGGCAAGAAAATACAAACTGTTCCTATTTTCGACAGATTCATTCTAAGCGCTGAGCCTTGAATAGAGGCTATTTAGAAAAAATCGATATTATCGAACACCAATAACACAGAGTTGTATTAAAATTTCGCAAATGGGTGCGAATGAATGAGCGAAACTATAAAGATTAATGAGATGAAGTAAAACACCATTTGAACATATATTTGTCGTCATCTCGGATTCTTTCGTACCCATTTGAATAATTGCTCTTTACATGCGAATGAGTGAATGAATGAAAGATCAGAGATTTAATGTTGTCAATTGAGTGTTGTTTGTGGGTTGCCAGTATGCCAATGGAACGGCTTGAACTCATTCAAGTGTATCTCATTGCTCGTGGGGATGACATCATACAGATATTATTACGAAACTTTTCTCGTCATCGATGCTCGATAACCTAAAACTACAATGTTTTTTTATTTAACGTTGAATGAGACGCTTATTTAATTTACTACATGAAACGTGAAAGTGGTTTATAGAAAGTTTATAACTCGACAGACAGGACACTCACTTTCTGGAGTAGGATTTCAAATACTCAATTAACAAACTTAAATAAATAATAGGAAGCTCTTTTGAGCTATGTCTGTCCGTTAGTAACCGATCTAGCCTCGTTTCGGAAGGCACCGAAAAGATACCAGCAAGAAATCCAATAGATATTCTTATATATGAGAATAATCTCATAGGGACCCACTAGTTATGGAACAGTTGTGCGACACGTGTACAAACTACATAAATATATCTATTATTTTAGATCTAACGTACGTATACAGAGGCTTTCAGTGCAATGGGGGAAAGAACCTTATACATACATAAAATACAGTAAATATGACGCTCATTTTTCACTGAACAGTCGTGAAATTGTGTTTGTTTTGGTAGAGAAGTTGCTAAGTTGTGTAAAATTAAGTTTTTTTTTCATTTGAGTGTTACAGTTGAAAATGGATTTGTAAAGTGTAAATGCAAACGCCGGCGGTCTCGAACATCCTCTCCGCCTCGGGAAATGATAAAAAACCGACGAATAGTTTAAAATAAAGTATGGATCATTGAGTTCAACTGTTGCGCTGTAAGATTCATTTGGCTCGCAGTCCCAAAGGCCACTATGACGTCACAACACAGGACTTTTTTTTATTAACAAAATATCATTTTCATTTATATAGGAATTTGATTTGTATAAAATAATGCAACTTCTCTATTAATACAGTTTCCAATTCGCGGATTATCGACGAGTGCACTTTACTCGTCGGTTACAGATCTTAAAACAAGGTAGGATACTCTAGCCGTCCACTGAACCGAACCGTTGGAAGCACGAACTTCTTAAGCGTTGAATTTATCGTTAAATAAATGATATATTAACTTTACGTGTAATATTTGGCCCTAAAATTGTCTATTAGGACCTCAGTTTTCGCTCAGCGGTCGCTATGATCACAACGATTATCAAAATTTATTTTTGAAACAATGCCATTATTGAACAGGATAATGAAGCGCGTGGTTTTCAAACTTTCTAATAGATGGCGCTGTTTTCGGTAAACCATAAATACGCGGAAAGTTTATAGGAGCATATCTTTGCATTTAAATCTGTGGTAATAGATTAACTCTCTTTGAGTACTGTGAAGGAGTAGCTGCCATGCATTGAATACTTTGGCAATGGGACGTGGAGGCGTTCACCCCTGCCTATAACCTCGTCCAAGTGTAAATCTGATAATAATAGATATAGCACATGCTACCCATTCGATTTCGAAATACATTTATACGAACGTAATTTTTAAATAAAAACTATTCGACGGGAATATTGATGCGTTCGTGCTTTCTACGGTGTACCATATTTGATATTTGCAAGAATATTGTTGTTTTGTGATTGTGCTTGTATTGACCCCAAATGATATAAAGTGTCCCTTAACAGAGTCCCGGTATAATCTAGTCGTTTGTGAGAACAAAAGGGCCCTTGGTGATGTCGCGGTGAGCTGGAACGTGTGTACCTTGCCCCGAGTGCTTACGCAGCGACCACAGCGCTGTTTGTTCCTTTTGTTGTATGATAGGTCCCGCTGGCCCTAGGGAATGTGGCGTCATCGAACCAAAATCTCTTTTGCTTCGCTTTCCCCAATAGAACAACAATCGCAACCTTATGAATAGGTGGCTGAGGTATAATTATTTTGACTTTGTTACATTAAGAAATTATTTTATTTCCTGACACAACTCTTTGTCGAAATCCAAACATTACCCTTTAGTTTGCCATGATCCATTACTTCCCAGAATTTGATCCATATTAGAAGCACTATGTATTGGTATAACGACATAGTTTATTTATGTCGAAAGTCATCCGGCTGTACCATTAAATGGTGCTGTAGATTTTCAAACTGATGCAATTTGATTTATCAGTGAGACTCCTGTTCCGTGTAGGGAATGAGTGAAGCAGAGAGTGGTTGTGTCCGGTGACGTCACGCTCCTTGAGCCAACGGCCGTCGTTGTTTTTATCGTTTAATGATTATTTTGAATAGGTTCTTGGAGTAGTGTCGGCCGCGGCCGGAGTGCTCTTCGTCCACGAATAATCTTAATTAGCCAAAGATACTTATCGCTAAATTGTTGAGAATCGCTGTATTATTAATATTAATAAATAATTTATTATGTTATTATAATGATATTGTATTTTAATAACCGATGGGTTCGCGAGGCTCGCCTCCACAACTATTGTGTAAATTGCGTAACAGATTTATATCATAGAGTATATATATTTAAATGAATAAATTATTATTAAATACTTTGGGTTTTTATTTCGATTTTCATATGCAAATAAACTGTTCTCCGTTGTGTTATCTGTAAAGTTATAGTCTGCTTCGCAAATCTATTCTACAAGTCTAATCACTTAAGAGACCGCGCAGCGTTAATTACTCATCTAAATGTAAGCAGAACTTCCTATAAGGTACTGAGAGTGACTGGTAAATCGATCAATCTGCATATTCCAGACCATCCGGTATGTATAATAGGTGCTTGCCAAGAATGATTTACCTCATATTTCCACGGCATCTAGAATCACACGACGAATAGTTGGCGTGGAAGGAAACGTACGTTTTTATCATAGATTCAGTGTATAAGGTTATGGTCTTATGAGGATCCGATTTCTTTCATTAGTGACCTCTGTAGTCGCATTGGCAGACCGACAGACAAGCGAAAGCGTAGTTTACAGATGTGGTCCGAGATGGCGCCGGGGAGACTGTTTCAGGAATCTTGCGTCCGTGAATGAAAATGAGACAAAAGGAATAAGGAACATAGTAATTCGACACTCCCATTCATTTTGGCACATGAATGCAGCAATCTATCCATACTCCATAGAGATATGAACCGATTCAACCCCGCCGCACCGATGACACGCATTAGTATGCGTGACGAACTAGTTGACCTGATGTGAAGAATATCTTGTAATACGAACTGAAATAGGTACTTATCTATGATTTTAATCCTTATTGTAAGAATATCATTCGTAACTCGCATAACAAAGTAATTACCAAAGAACATTTATTACAGAATCTTCAGTGCCTAAGTAATTATAACATCCGATCCAGATTCTGTGGTGTCTTTTATTATGATGAGCATCTGTAAAAATAAAATGAACAAATTTATTAAACACAGTCACAGAGTGTAAATGCCAAATCTACATATTAGTTCATTACAGATGCTTGTAATTAACATTATAGCATTAAAGCAAGCCGTAGTTGGTCGTTCTGTATATTTATTATTATAGTTTGGGCGCTACGCGATACAATTTGTTGTTTCAAATAAATTCAAAACTATTTTATCGTTAATTTCATTTTTTTAATACTTTTTAAGGTTTTATTTTCAGTACATATAAGTGATATAAACTGTAACTTATTCTCTCATCATATTTTTAGAAAACAATAATATTTATCTGCGACTCGTAATGCATAGAATATTTTCTCGTGTTTGAAAATGTTATCGCAGCAAAATAGCTTTAAATTTTGGTTCAGTACACAAAATCGATATTTTTGTCTGACGTACTCTATACCTGTTTGAAATTGCCGCCTGTGACGTAAGCTATGTTTTGACGTCACGCGGAGCCACTACGTATGGCTTTCTCCCTCTCGCAAAACAACTACAATACGACACGAGCGAGATGGACACAGTCACGTAAAGCCTGTGAATTGAGCACTTTTTTTATTTACGAGCGATGTTCGACTCGGTCTTACAAATTGATAACAGAATCACTGATAAGATTGGGAATTATTATCTCTTGGATAATGTCATGAGAGTTAAAGCATAACTACTGATAACAGTGCTATTGTTATATACATTGTTATATGTATTTATTCCTAATAATATTCTAATATAGAGATACAAAAGCGAAATGCACTGTTTTAGAACAAGAAATAAAAGCAAATTTGCTGCCCCGTATTTTAGGTTTAAATGGGTACAGAAATCGACTTCGGGGCATTTTTAACGATAACCACAATCCGTTTTAGAATATCCTCTCAATACGTAAGAAAGATATTGTCATGCACAGAGTATATACATACTACGGAAGATTATTTAAATAAAAATGTTCGGCTTCGATTGCGATCTCTCAGTTTCGCATATTGAAGACTTAGGTTTAAAGTGTGACTAGTGGATATCTTGCCAATTTTGTCTCAGTAGAATAGACTCGCCGACCCTACAGCAGATTTTTTCGAACCGACGGATTATTGGCGATTCACAATAGATCTTGCTGAAATGGAGAATATTCGGAGTCAGTCGGGCCGGAGGCGACCTTGTCGGGTAAAAGTCAACGCACAGGCGGTTTGTTTTTATTAATGAAATGTCAGACGCCGCAGTCGCACTTCCCGGGCGAGTGACGTGAGCGACGCCAGCGCCGCCGCGCCCGCACGGCGAACTAGCCGCAGTGAGCACGGAGCCGTCGGGGAGTGCGCGTCTCGGTACAGCTCGCGTCGCGCTCCTCCACAATGGCCAGCGACATCAAGCCGAAGCACAAGGCCAAACACTTCCCGATAGACCAGTTGGTCTGCGTCGGCAACTACGAGCTCGAGAAGACGATCGGCACGGGCAACTTCGCTGTCGTGAAGCTGGCGACGCACGCCATCACCAAGAGCAAGGTGGGTACCTATCTCGTTTCGTCGCGCGTTTTGGTGATTCGTGCCTCGTTCGGTCGGGCCGGGCGCCCGTGGAGGAGCCGCACCAGTTTCCGCCGGATCGAGGCGACGACGGTGTGCAATATTGTGTTGTGAATTGGTTTTTTTCCACTGGTGTGGAGCGGCGGGCGATGCGACCCGCGCCCCGGTCGCCAATGTAGCGCCGAGAACTCGTTCCCGGCGATATCCGACCGTCCGACGGGACGAAAACGTGTTTCGTGTAAAAAAATAAAAGTGCAATCCTGCCCGATCCGAGTCGCATTGTTTACGACCGCGCGCGGCGCCGCGAGGGGACTCTTCCAATCGGCCGCGTAATACCAAACTTCAAAATTTCTCTGTGCGAAATGTTCAAAACTTTGTTTCGTCGACTTCGTGTTGTTATCGAACGAGCCGAGCCGCAGGGTGGCGTGTATTCCAACATACTTCGTGCCTCGGTGCATTCCATGGGAAGCTCGCGTATGGTGTCGTTCTCTCGAGTCTCGATCGAGGTGTCTCGAGTCTCGTCAGAGACGTGCACTCGACGCGATCTGCGTACATCCCGCATGGGAACGACTTTAAAGTTCTTATAAGAATCTTATTGTTGTCTAATCTCTCTTTGTAATTGCAGTAAAAAAGTTGTAAACTTTCGAATTACTTTCCCGACATGTTCTTCTATAGATTGGTCACAATTATCTACTTGTTTTCCTAGCACTCTAATCAAAAAGTCGATTAGCATATGACATTTGTTGTGTTTACTATTATGAGATTTGGCTCGTTGGAAACGCGACGTCGTCGCATCAAGTAGTAGCATGTTAATAGCGGGTGCATATTTATTTAAAGTTTCTAAATAAGATACTTAAAAAGTAGTAGGTTTCTCAATTGCTCATTTAAAAAATGCATATACATTAAAAAAAGGTGTATCACTGGGACAATGAATTAACCTTTTCTAACAGCTGTTTCGTTGTATTTGTGTAACCACTGTATTCATAGATTAAGTGAACTACAATTGTGTTGATATTCAATTTACGGTGTAATGTATGTTTATTGATTGTAATAGAAAAGCTGCATCTTATTATATATATATCTACATAACCAAACTTGTAATTTCATGTTTCTTTTTATCCTTTATAAACAGCAACTTTAAGAAGCTTCGCTAACATTAAGTTCTTTTGCATAATTTTTTATAGATTTGTATTTTTCCTTTGTTGATGTCAGATTAGCGGTTATCTGTTATCTCATCTGATAGTGAGTGATGATATAGCCTAAAATGGTAGTGAACTAAAACTTATAATTGAGAATACATTTAAGAGTCTCAGGTTTGATTCCTGAGGAGGAACCATTTAGTTCTCTTTTTAAAACTTTTTAGGTGTCTAATTATTGTGTAATATTCATCGTTGTGCTTTTCTGTGAAGGAAACCATTGTGAAAAATCTGCATAGTCCAGGTACAATTGTTGTGTATGTGTAGGTTGCCAACCTTTGGTGAAGCAGGTGGTTCTATGCTAGACAACCCTCCTCTATGGGTGAGAATGACTGGAATGTTGGTAGGCTGCTACTTACCTTTACCATAGTGTAAACATAAAATTTGTGTTAGGTTCTGGTCTTTGATGGTCCTATGTATCATACATGTAATGGTTTTGAGAGACAGGTTACAGGTTTGTTTCCTTAGCTAATTGTTGTTTCAAATTTATCCTTGTGATCAGGGGTATGTGTAGTTTGCCAACCCATAGTGGAACAGTGTAGTGGGTCCAATGCTCTAAAAAAACAGTCATTTAAGTTGGTTACCGCAATCCAGCTGTGGGATTTTAGTAGGCTGCTACATAATCTTTCACAATTCTTTATTCCTACTATTATCATATCTAGTTTATATAATAATATTTGCTCTAACATAGTCAAAGAGGAGACTGGAATAAACTGAAAGATTTGCTCGAATGATAGGTATAAAATTAAACAAATATATTTGCTTTGTCAACAATAATATTTTCTATTTGTATTGGCCGCTCTTCAAGGGAAGGGTAGATAGATTTCTGATTTGTTTTTATTGAAGTATCTCATTGTGAGCACAAATAAATTGCTGAAAACTACTTTAAATTGAGATATGTTGCTCCAACTTAATTTTAAGGTTATTCTGCCATATGACCCAAGTGGACAATGAGTTTGTAGTCAGTCACCGCTAGCAGACATCCTTGATTCCATTTTCAGCAACATGAACAAAGTCAGACAAATGAATTTTCTAATTTGTCTGGCTCTGGGCTGGTGGGAGCAAAAGTGTACCACCAAGTAAAATATATGTTTCTGTAGGATGTTGTGAAGACACCATATGAGGTAAATTACTTTTAACCAATTAGGCATGCTTCCATCTTAGTCTGTATCATGACTTACCCTCAGGTGATATGACAGTATTAATCCATCAGCATTAAAAAATGTGCCACACCTACTCAAAAAGCAGCTTGAAGTAGCACCATTATGTTACCATGAAGCCTAGTTAATTGCTGGAGAAAAGGCTGGCAAGCCCTATTTACCAGTAATGGGCAGTTCAGCCAATTGCTGGTTAACGACGTGTACTGTCGTGTCTATATTAGTTTTATTTTGAAATCATTTTTTTTATTCACACTGGCTTTCAGCATGTTTATCAAATAGTCATTTTCTCACAAATTATTTCCTGCGTACAACTGATAATGATATGAAAGTATAAGTGAAAATGCCTTTACGCACTTCTTTTGGACCCAAAATCCAGTCGGGAATGTGGGATTCGCTTGAATGCCAGAATAACCCCGTGAAACTTCCACCGTCCGTAAGTGGACTACCACAGGGTGAGCAATCATTCACCCTGGTTTTCCGGAATAAGAGAAGCATAAAGTAGATAGAAGTAGAAGATAAGTATCCAACGTTCGCGTCTCTCTTATTTACTTCCTTCAGCGTTACTACAGTTCCGCAGAAGGTTGGCGTCCACCATGTTTCGCTGGTGAGCATTGCACCAAATACACCACTAGTGAAAGGTCCGCTTAGACGTCAAGAGATGTCGTTAGGGAAAGTTTCATTGAAACTTGCTTCAATTTCAGAGACAATTATGTAATCGTTATACTAAACGAGACTCCGAGGCGTTTTTGTACGTTGAGTAATTCCTTTACGCACCTCGGGTCGGGAGTGGAGAACCAGCGGTTCGCCAACGCAATCCACTCTGACACCCTAGATATAACCGCTTCAACTCAATGATTTATGAAGGAGAAAGGATGTGCAAATCCATGCAACCTGCTTCAGGGCTCCCTCCGTCGGAGCATCGAAGGCATTCTGTCTCACACTCTATAGTAACATGGCACACGTTGCGCTGAATCTACGGAAGCACCACGATCGTGACAGACAGCTTCCGATCTGGTGCAGGATTTTACCAAGGCAAGCTTGTCCAGTCGACACCTGCACGATCCATGCGCTTCTCCAGGTGGAGACATCGCCGCAATAGCTACAATGTCTACTGAGGCTCCGAGTGCCTCCGTCCACTGTTTGATTAAAGTCCTATCCTGAAGGATCCTTATCCGCCGAGCTTCGTCACTATCAGCCAACCGGCCGCTGGATCCACTCGCACAGGCGAGGTTTAAATAATTGTTTATATAATAATGACAATTTCCCTTCTCACAAATTCTAGTAGGACACAAAAAATTAATAACACAAGTGGACTCTGTTCGTAATTGACGCTTTCCACACGATACAAATGAAAGTATTTTATGTATTTTTGATATTTTTGTCTGCCCAATAGTCCGTCTGTTTGTTTCGACTAATCTCTGAAATCATTTAGCGATAGGATATTTTTCTAATGGCAAGTGTAGGACAATTGTTTTTCAGTATAGGAGATAGAATATTTTAAGATGAAAAATAGGACATTTTCCAACCATTAGAGATAGGATAAGGCCGCTTTCTAGTGGCTGCTGTTGTAGAAATGTCGATGTTATTAGAGAAAAAGCGTATAAGCAGTCACTTCTTTTTCTCAGTAGGTTCATAGCAAGGCCACTTTCAAGGAGGGTCGTTGGCTCGCCCGCTCGCGCTCAACGAGAGACAATTGCTTTCAATAAAAAAAATGCACAAACCAACAGTTTTATTTTTTATAACGCAGTTCTAGACTTCAACGAACGACTCCAACACGAGCTGTTTGATTAGCTTAATTTTTTTACGTTGATTACTCATTATTGCTTAATTTGTTAAGCGGTTTTCCTAATTCATCATTTTTGTTTTTTGCAACAATTATTAACAATAAATACAAAGAAACATTTATCGATAGGTATTAAAAATTACATTACAAGTTATACACATAGCCTAAAATGTCAATATATTTATTTTATCGTGATTAATATGAACGTATTCATTATTTTCTTTGTAAATATATGAATACACATATTTTTGGCATATCTGGTTTTGTTAATAGAAACTCTAAAACCGAATGTCGTTCGCAACAGTTAATCTCATTCAGAGATTAGCCATCTGCGGTCGTCGCTGGGTTCATCGCAGCATTCTGCGGGGTACGGGCTTCGAGGCAGGGCCTCATTGCCCGGGCATCTCTCCTCGGGCATTCACTAAATGCTCGGTACTCTTTTTAGCCCGTATATGATACGGGCTGGATCCCGCCGGCGACCCCAGCGGGTCCATCCTGGTCAATTCCGAGGGGGGTATGTTCCGGGTATTGCTGTTACCGCGTCATCATCGCCGCTATCACCTACGGCTGGTGGTGGTGAAAGCTCAAGAGGATGAGGACGCCCAGTGTTTGCCATTCTTTGGTACTGGCTCGCAAAGCCGGTACCAAAGAAGGAGATGTGTGTGCGGAGAGTTATCCGCCAGGCAGAAAATATTCCTCGCAAGCTGGCAGACGAACACCTCCACGGTGGTGGCGTCTGCGGTCGAGATGTTATAGTACTGCAGTGTATGTGCAAATACACGTGCACTATGTTTTTTTGATGGTGAGATGAGATGTTTCCGAATCCGACACTCGCGGAGAGAGATCCAGTGCAGGACCGACACGGTAACGTGATCATCAAGGCATGGAACTGAAACTCCATGTAGGAAAAAAATTATACACAACGGGGCCCGTTTTCCTGTCCTTTCTGGGTTGGTTCGCCAAGAATAGTCAACTGATAAGTCAAGGTTGTTCAATTGTAAGCAAAGAGTCAATCCATATTAAATGAACAAGCTTATCCTTTGCCGAAGGTCCAACATTCAACTGACTAGACTTGGTTTTGATATAATTCTAATATTCGGTACTAGTATAATATTGATATTCAGCGTTGGCGAGAAATTATCAATTGCTTAAGCTTACGAGACAGACTTAGGCCAAGCTTGGATTTCACGCTCGCCTTAGAGTTACTAAGCTTTGCGCCAAGCTCGGGCTCAAGACCCAATTTCCCAACTCCGGGTATATATTGTCAACAAAATAATTTTTTAATTGTTCCGATCCTGCCCTGGCCCTGGGCTCCTAAGATCTATAACCGAATAAACCGACCAGCCAACTAATGAGGAGTGCTAAGCCACAGGCGTCCTCGTGACGTGAATCCGTACAGGTTTTGTTAGTCCCATAATGGGGGTAGGTTGGTAAAATAGTGATGTCGACGGGAGTCCATTTGTGCGTTTTATTAGTGTTTGCAATGCAACGCTTCGTGTCAGACGCCAATAACTACAAATGATATCGTTTCACGCCTTAAATGTCTATTATTTTTTATCAACAGTAATTTGCGTAATAATTTATGTTTTGAAGTTAATCTCTTGAACATTTATACCGTCGACTCTTATATTAATTACTATTTCTGGTACTATATCAGTAATATCGTTTTTCTCCAATTGTCTATTGCCCTGGTAAATTTTCGAGAAATTTCCCGAACTATTTTCATAAAAAAGACAAAGCATTTTACACAGTATAACAAATTATGTGCTCCAACTAACTAATGTTAAGTCTTATTCCATCGTCTGTTATCTACCCGTCCACGTAATCGGAAGGCCGATTATGAAGGCGCCCATGGCTCGCATCAGCTGTTTTACTTGCGTCGTGATGTCATAAACCCAATTTTTTTAAATTATAACGAGTGTTTCTTTATCGGACAATAGCCACTTCGGACAATGGCCAAAAGACGAAATTCTTTACGAAAGCATAACTTAACGTTATGTAATAGATATCCTTATCAGTGAAAACTTTAGTCAAGTTAATACAAAATATATCTATTATATATAAACATATTATTTCTTTTCTAAATAAATAATTATTTAATAAACATCAGCTTAATACTTTTGTGCAAGTAAAACTTTGTGCTCGCTTGATTTTGGGGAGTGAGGTGAGGAATGCGCGACGAGAGCGTTACGAAGGTCGAGATGGAGATATAAGTTAAGATGGAAAGAGAGAGAATACATACATACGAACATAATTTATATGAATATTTGTAGAAAATTAAAAAGTCAACACGTGTAATATATGTGTGTTGTATTGTTATATTGCGTACACGGAGTGGTTTCCTGTCGAAAGAGGTGTTCGACAGGGATGTGTTGCGTCACCATGGCTGTTCAACCTTTTCATGGATAAATGTTTGACAGATTTAAAAGAATGTATGTATGGGTTAAGAATGAATGAATTACTCATCAAATGTTTACTCTACGCTGATGATCAAGTAATACTTGCGTCATCCGCTAACGAGCTTCAGGAGATGCTAAATATTATGAATGAAGCTTTGAAAGGGAAAGGAATGAAAGTGAATGTAAACAAAACGAAAGTTATGCTTTTTGAACGAGATGAATCTATGATGAATGGCAATATTTTGATAGATGGGGAACAAGTGGAAGAGGTGAAAGAATTTGTATACTTGGGATCTAAATTTACAAAAGATGGAACATGTGAAAGTGATATCGAAAGGAGAGTGAATGCAGGGAATATGGTAAATGGTGCTCTGCATGCTTTTATGAATAGCCAGATGGTGTCTCAAAGGGCTAGACTGGCAGTGCATGCTGGAGTGTTGGTGCCAACACTTATGTATGGTAGTGAAAGTTGGGTATGGCAGAAGAATCACAAAAGTAAAATAAATGCGGTAGAGATGAGAGCGTTGAGAAGCATGAGTGGATTAAAACTGAGTGACAGAGTAAGAAATAGTGTGATAAGAGAACGTTGTGGTATAAAAGAAGACGTAGTGACTAAAATTGAGAAAGGTATGCTTAGATGGTTTGGGCATGTAGAGAGAATGAATGAAAGGAGACTGACAAAAAGGATTTATGAGTCAAGAGTGAATGCGAAAGTTGGAAGGGGAAGACCGAGGCGAACGTTCCTGGACCAAATCCAGGACATTTTAAATAACGGCCAGGTCAAGAGTACTCTAAACCGACGAACTTGTATGAAAGGTTTAATGAGATTGAAAGAAGCGAAGGAGATATGCAAGGATCGTGGCAAGTGGAAGGATGTTGTCTCTGCCTACCCCGAAGGGAATGAGGCGTGATGGTATGTATGTATGTATTGTATTCGTACGTTGTACTCGCTCCAAGTGTAGACGTCGCGGATTGTTTTTCACATTATCAGAAGGAAAACCGCTCGCTGAACAGTATTTATTAGTATATAGTTATTTATTAGTGGTAATACATTCGTGTGCTTTAAACTCGCTGATAGTACTCTGTGCAGTTCCTAATAAGAATAAATCGAATTAATTAATAATATTTCGACATGCACGACTTTCAATAATGTTTATATACGAAAAGATGTACACAGTGATCCAGATATTTTGTAAATAAATACATAAATCAAAAATTATTTCCCATTTACGACTGATGGTATTAATGAACGACGTGATATGAAAAGTTTTGAACATTCGTTCGCGCTTTATTCGGAGAAGGACCCGCAATAAACTCGGTCTTCGTTATTCTTCTTTAGTTCGTCATCATTACGATATAATTTGAATTTTATTGGAGTATAAACGCTTCACTTAATTTTATCGTCCCAATAATTCCTCAAATTGTAATATGAATTTTCAATGAACCATTTTCAACGGTTTTGTAGTTATTGAGTGTCATCGCGCAGTTTATTATAGAAACTATATAAGTACTAGTTAACCCGTGGAACTACGTCTACGTACTCTTAAATCTTAAACGATTTCAATCAAAAGTGTCCTTTTTTTAAGAAATAAAGAAAGACTCATCATAGTCTCCATTTTCAACTAAATTACAGGATTGTGAAACAAATCTGATGGATCCCTTTTCTGATCACTTATAATTTGTTCTTAAAAACCTTTTTAGCAACGGATGCCATGGCAACGGTTACCATAGCAACAGCCATAATGGTGTTTTCGATACTACATCCTGATTCTGCTGGAATATGAGAAAACCCGTTCAGAGTTTGCTAGTCTATGATGCAGCACAGAAAAGGGGGTAATGTGGGTCACTTAAGCGAAAACTCCAAAAAAATTTTGATCATAAACGAAATATAATATAAAGGTTTAAAAAAACAGCTATGACTCTCATTACACCTACGTGCGCGTAATGGTCGTCACCCCAGGGGGCAATCGGAGTCAAAGAAAATCTAGCACGTCGCTCCCTACTATATCTAGCACGTATAACCGTGCCACAGCCTACATGAGGTGTATCCAAAGCAATTCTTGTTGTTACTTCTAGGCATCCGTTTCTAGCATCTTCTGCGTAGTTATCCGCATCGTCCTGGCATAAGCCGTCAGTGCCAAGATCTATTACAGAAATTTCGGTCGTTTCATTTAGTATTTCGCGCTTTACCTTTTCAGGACCCTACTTCTGTATGGTAGTCTCTTCCATGAGAAATTTGTTTAACTTTATTTAACCTAATATTTCTTCATCTTCTTATTTCCACTTTTCTCACTTGATTAACAGTGCAAGAATATAAAATATTTGCCTATTTCTTCATCAAGTTTGCTAATACGGCTTCTGTCTCAAGACTAAAGATAGTGAATCGTCCTAAATGTGATATTTTTTGAGGTAGAACTTTTTTATCCCTTTTTGAAGATTTGAAAATGGGATCCCTAGAAGCTAATCACCATTTCTTACAGAATGACCTCAAAAGCTTTATAGCTTTTTCCAGGCTATCAGATGACCAGGATGCCTTTTCAGTTGTCTCGACTTTCCGCATCTAAACACAAATAAAAATGACTTCATTTTTATTTCAACATGCAAAGTTGTGAAAGTCATGACTGATTCTCATTTTCCGCAATCACCCTAACAAGAAATATAGTAGATTAAAAAAAAATTAAAACATTGACGTAATCTGAACTGCACATCACATTTTCGAAAATCTATCGAAGTCCGTATAAAAATCTTTATCGACGAAGACTTACCTACATCAGTGAAGCACAAAACCAAAACACCAACGTAACTTGGTGACGCGGGCGTTGACTGGCGCGAGCTGTTCCAGGCACTGCTGGAGGGCCAGTGTGGTGATTGGGATGTCGTTTACGCATCGCTCGCTAGTGCTGTTTCGTGGATATGAAGGCGACTCCCATTGACCACTGACTCCGATTACGCCATTCTCCCTTACTCTTTGTAAAACGTACGTCCTTAATTTTTTGTCTTACAAATTCATTAATATCCTTTTCGCACGAAAACATCGTGAAGAAACGTGCCTATCCCTGGTGTCATTCCGGATATGGGTAACTACCAACCCGAGATGGAGCACCGTGATGGATTCAACCTCCAAAAGCCCTCTCTCCTATGAGGAGACCAGCATCATTAAGGGGTCGTTTACCCTTTTACTTCATGATAAATTAAAATAAATATTATTTAAAGCTAATTCTCTTTTTTGTGGCGCTGGAATATCTATTTACGCACCCCGACTGTGGGGTCGGGAGTGTGGGACTCCGCGAAGGTACGAACTCGCAATACCCACTAAAACTCAACGATACCGCCATCTACCAGGAGTGGGGAGCCAGAGGTTCGTTCAGGCATTCCTCAGTTGCACTCGGCTCACAGATATTCTACAGAGGAAGAGTTGTATGTATCTCCGTCTCCTGTTTCCTGCACCCCTTCGTCAGGGTTGGAGTATTTCGGCGGCATTGCCGTGCCGCCTTAAGAGAGATAACAGTCTCGCAAAAGGAGGCAACCGCTCTCCAAGCCTGCTCACTGATAAGTATTGCTCGTATAATACTTGCCAGTGAGAGGTCTGTGCCAATCAGCGAGGTCGTAATGACTCGCTGAGGTTCCCAGGCGAGACATATTGCCACCGTGGGCTGTATCTAAGGAGATGCTTCACAGTCAACAGTTTGATACAGGTATTTGCAGAAGCTATCGTGCCTGACAAGCACCTGTACCATCCTGTAGGACAGCGATCCGTGCTCTCTGTCCAACCATTTGTCCAGATGAGGGTGGATCGCCCCTACTATGGCCCTGCCCGCTACTAGGAACTCGAGAACATCCTTCCATTTTTGAGTCAAGGCTCTGTTAGCTAGAACCCTGACCTTTCTTATCTCGTCAGCGTTTGGTGATTCCCCTCTGGTTGTCGCGGCTGCTCTGCATTGATAAGCAGCTGTGAGAACTTCCGCCCTGAGCTTCCATGGTTGCTGCCGTCCATTTCACTGTACTGTACACTGGTATGGCTCTGTCACGGCGGGCCCAGAGGATTATAGAATCCCCCCCCCCCCCCCCNCCCCCCCCCCCCCCCCCGTGACAGAGTTTTATTTGTTGTGGTTAGGTCGTTGATCCACACGGAGGCATCATACAGTGCCATACTGGCGATTATTACATACAGCCTTCTGTAAGATGATTCTGGTCCTCCCACGTTTAGTAGCAAACGTCCTAGCACCGCTGCTGCTTTGATGAGGCGGGGAGTCTGTGGAGCGGGTGCTAACACGGCGCCCTGACTTTTCACCTTACACAGGTTCTCGCAGGGCACGGTTACTTTGGACGGTTCCTCTGTGGGGTAGCAAGGAGGGAAGTCACTGAGGATTGTCATGAGTGCGGTGGTGCTATAGACACAGCGCAACATA
This sequence comes from Elymnias hypermnestra, assembly GCA_015832385.1. Taxonomy (NCBI): domain Eukaryota; kingdom Metazoa; phylum Arthropoda; class Insecta; order Lepidoptera; family Nymphalidae; genus Elymnias; species Elymnias hypermnestra. The sequence continues at coordinate 1,882,778 of JACTOM010000869.1, read as the reverse complement.
CATGGGCCTCGCATTGCACTTATGATGGTAATTGGCGGTTATCGCTCCCTGCTCTCTGTGACGAGAGTAAGCAGACCTGGTAGGTGATACTCTCCTTCTGCGAATCAGTCATGACGCAGAAGGAGTCGGCGGAGAGACAGAGAGAACAGGATGCCTTGGCTCCAGCTAGCTGCCGGAGGCGTGCGGGACGATGCCGGATGTCTCCCTTAATGGTGACCTCTGGGGCAGTAAACGCGGGTCTGCTGTTCCGTAGAGAGAGCTCCCGTGAGGTGGTAGGTGGCATACCAGCTGCATCGAACATGCCGCCTTCAGAGAAGAAGGGATATAGAACCCACGGGCTCATTAGATAGACTTTCATCAGCGAGGATCGCGAAAGAGTATTCTGAGACAGTATTCCCGTGACCTCGTCGAGCGATATCCGGAACATCGGTGGGTTCTAGCCGTGAGGAGTCCAGTATAACCTGCAACACCTCCCCCTGGTGTAGCCGGTATCCATGAGGATTTCCCAGCGTAAAAAAAAAAGGTTATATTATACTTTGTTTGTGTTACTCTTACCATTTATTCGTATTGTTTTGTATTTTCGTATATCGCTGCATTAAACAACGACTAGCTTCTGCCTACAACTTCAGCGAAGCTGACACCTACAGTATATTAAAGAGGAAAATCATTACTGTTCGCCACCACCCGTTTGACTCCTGGCCTGATAATAGTCGCTAAATAACCTGGTTATTTAAGTTATTTATATATCAATCATCATATAATATGCGCATTCGAAATTCTAGCGAAATCTGTTTATCGGCTATTGGATCCAAGAATATTAAGAACAACTCCATGTTCTTGTTATATGTATATGTTTCATTGAGTACACGCGAGCCGTATTTAAGCTATAACGAGGCACGAGCTATAACGCACAGACAGGCACAGACATTATAAAAAGGTTGAATGGAATCGTACACTAAATTTTACTTTATTATAAGAGATATCCAGGTATCTATTGATTCATCACGGCATTTCTGGAACCATGAGGCGTAGAGACTTGAAATTTGGTAGGAATATTCCTTTTGCCAAATAGAGGTCAGCTACGGCCGGATTTTAAGAAATTCCACCGCAAAGAGGGTTGCAGGCGTGTTAACTATTGACTCGCCACGATATCTCTGGTACCAATTCTACAAAAAACAATCGGCGCGGATTGTCGAAGTCGCGGGTTCAGTTAGTATAATACACATAAGTTGCCAATCAAATATTGTATGGTCGTATTAATGTGTTTGAAATGAAAAACATTGTGTGGTTTGATGAAAACAACACGCCAGTGAAAGATCTGATGCGAGCATGTCGGGCTAGGCAACGAGGCCTGCCTGATGCCGCGGCCTCACGCGCTGGTGACGCGACCTGCCCGCTCGAAGACACACTCTCCCACGTGGGCCTTCTATTATTCCATTGGAGCCAAATATTTCCTACGAGCTGACTCGAGTAGTCCTGTCTTAACCACGAATATCACGAATAATTCATAATTATTCAGAAATATAGTGTTTATTCTAATCTAACACGACATTTTCATATTTCTGATAGAGATAGATTTGTAAGTCGTTTTCTAAAAGCATCATCAGTCAAAAATTGGAAATAATACGTAGAAAAAACGTTATTTGACGAATTGAATGAAAGCTTATATCGAGAGAGAATTTTTGAATTTTCTTTTTCAAGAACGATTGAGCATGTAAGTTATATAGAGATAACTTAGTGGCGCCTACCCAGGCTTTGGAAACTATCTATCTATCTAACCACCGGGCCATCACCTCAAAAGCCTAATGTAAACTCTTGGAGCGTGAACCGTATGTCCGTTTGTTTCAGGTAGCAATAAAAATAATAGACAAATCTCGGCTGGACGAGGACAACCTCAAAAAGACGTTTCGTGAGATAGCCATCATGAAGCGGCTGCGGCATCCGCACATCGTGAAGTTATACCAGGTGAGAGAAGATTTATCAAAGGTGTTTGCTAGTAGCTGTAAAATAATACATTGTAGTGGCATAAAATTGTATGTGAAGTATGGTGATTAGAAGCCTATCAAAGTCCCACTGCGAACACAGGCCTTCTCACTCTTTGGAGGAGGGTTCAGAGCACAAACACCACGCTGCTCTATTACAGCTTGACAGGGGATATATTGCCAAAATTGTTTCCGGGATATGCAAGTACCCTCACGAGGTTTTTTGCACTTAACAGCATAATGATGAATTTTAAAGAGAGAGAAAGAAACAAAGAGAACCCTCGTATTATTGACGTCGTCTTGATGGAGATTTTCTTGCGTTTTTTTTAGTGACAGGTTAGCGGTTAACTGTAATCACACCCGATCGTAAGTGTTAATACATTGAAAGATGGAACAGCGCTGAACTAGTAAGAGGCAATAGACGTCTCGTTCTTTAGAGAATATCGTACTTCCTTGCTGGTAGGGTGGTAACTAGCCACGGCCATGAAGCTAGCCATTAGAAAATGAAATTCTGTAGGCACATTGTATGTCAATAGTCCGTAAAGCTGTAACACTGTTCGCAGGTGATGGAGAGCACCCACACGTTATATCTAGTCACAGAGTACGCGCCCAACGGGGAGATATTCGGTGAGCTGCACTTTACAAATCCTAATGAACCATTTGTTTGCGAAATTTATCATTGCTGCCCTGCCCTACTCGACGTTGTTGAACCAAGTGGTTGAACCAACCGTACAAAATTCAAATATAACAATACCCTATTTAGGTAGGTTTTTACAGCACTTCAGAATCGTTAAATAAAGTTTTTACCATGTACTATTTCCAACCGTCATAAAAATTAACCTTTTTACGGTGTTATCCGTGTAATTCCTGGTGCTGTTTTTGTACAATAAAAGTAACCCGAAGAAGCTCCTTGTAATATAGGTTATTTATGTATATACGGGCACTCCAATTCTATTTACTTTTAAAGAAGTAGGCTCCTATAAAAAATCTGTTCTGGTGGTATATTTCGCTGGTTCGCAAAAACAAACACGACGAATTTCACTGTAGCGTCGGAGTGAACGATATTTCCCGCCAAAATAACCTATATTTAGGATGTACTACAACCACAACTGACAAACGTACGATCTTCATCGAGTGAGCATGTAGTAGGGCCGTCTCATTCTTAATTTACTTTTATCGCATTCCTGTATTGAACCCTTTTTTATAAAGACGTTATTTATAAGGCCTACCTTCGGCCTTCTTGCGTCGCCATGAGTGTGTGTGTGTGTGTCGGTGCGCAGAGCACCTGGTGTCGAAGGGCCGCATGCCGGAGCCGCAGGCGGCGCGCGCCTTCGCGCAGATGGTGGCGGCCGTGGGCTACTGCCACGCCAGCGGCGTCGTGCACCGCGACCTCAAGGCCGAGAACCTGCTGCTGGACAAGGACATGAACATCAAGGTGGGCGCGGCAAATGCCTGGGAGCGATAAACCTCATGCGATCGTTTGTCATTCTTTTTGTATATAAAACACTGCAGACCGACCGAGATATTCTCCGTGTCGTATAATTCGCGGTATGCGCCACCCCCGTGTTTCAGCGAATGTTTGACTCGACGTTTCGTGGCCCTATTAGAGTGTCAGAACAGAGTAATGTCTCTGCCCCGATGTCCAGACCTCGGTCGTAGTTCGGTTCTGTAGTTTGAAGTGAATCTTAATCTAGTGTTACATATAAATGGCGGCCAGTGTCACGCCGCTTGTCCAAACTGTTATGCGGCCGCTAACTCGTCGTAAGCGATTGGGCAAACTGAAAAGTAATAAGCAGAAGAGTAAACATACGTAAATAGACGAAATTATAAATAGCGCAACTTATTTCACAGGCGAGGCTTTCGTGGTATTCCCTAAAATTACAGGGTCACGATGCGAATCACGGACATAAATGGGTATCGCTATCAGTTATTAAGACACAGTGTTGTCGATATTTGGGGAACACGCGACGTCCTTAACGCCAAAACATGTAGCGAAACAGGAAGGAAACTGGGTCTTCACATGTATTCAATTTACAATGTTTTACAGAAATTTCTTTAGCTTATACTGTATCAAACTGTCCGTGTCCGAATATTTCCCTATTAAATTGTGAGTGAGTACATCGGACATGCAAACTCACACGCACGTCAGGTGCGAAACGAACGTTTTCCCTGCTATGCCATAAGAAGTGTCACCTAAAAATGAATTGGAAACGTTCACTAATAAAAAACAACGTTCACATTAAATATCAGCTTTAAGTAGCTAATTGTTATTTTTTCTCGGTTTCCTTGATTAAGCGAAAGATTTGGAAATCGAGGGGATTGGTATGAGATAGTTGTGGCAATGCGTCTTAACCCCTTTTCAAGCGGCAACATCGGCACTTCCATCGGTCCCGCAAATTATGGGCTCCACAGACGACACGGGACTCACTTTACATCAGGTGAGCCGTATACTCGGTAGCAGGTTTGTTGCCAAAAAACACAATTAAACTTGCGGGTAACCTAGAGAGGCCAGTTCAATCGAGCGGTTCTAGACGGGCTTTCGGTGCGAATAGTCGTTTCGCTAGAGCTAAATTAAGTTTTCTGCATTTATCTGGGTTAATGGAGAGCCATCGTCGTGGTTGATGTGATTCTACCACCAGTCGGGACGCCAAGCAAATAAGTTGCTCTCCGATGTGCCGTGTAGAAACTAAGTATACCATGAGACGAAGTACAGGCCAGCGCTAACTTGTCGACAGTAATGGAAGTGGCGCCGCGCTGTGCCGTAGATGTTGGGTTAGATGAGGGTGTTGTGTTGTGGCGCAGCTGGCGGACTTCGGGTTCAGCAACGAGTTCACGGCGGGCGCGGCGCTGTCCACGTGGTGCGGCAGCCCGCCCTACGCCGCGCCCGAGCTCTTCGAGGGCCGCCACTACGACGGCCCCAAGGCCGACATCTGGGTGAGACCCGCACTCCCCTCACACCCCCACACACTCCCACTACTTGCAGCTCGAGAACAGTTTGACGAAGGTCATTTGGGTGACGATGTACTCGCAGTAGCCTGTCATTCTGCTTGTAGAACTTTTAAACCTTACGTACACTTTACCCACCTTACATCAAACCAGACCCGGTCTAATGCCGTTGGCAACACAAATGTACGCGCCGTTATTTCATTTACATTTCCCGTAGTTGGCTATCAAATTTATCAATACAAGTTGTTTTAACGCGTTTTATCTGTTCTCAATAACACAACAACCCACCCACCTGGATAAAGGGAGAGTGGCGTGGTGGGCGCGGGAGTTAACGCGCCGCGATGTTGCAGTCGCTGGGCGTGGTGCTGTACGTGCTGGTGTGCGGCGCGCTGCCCTTCGACGGCTCCACGCTGAGCGAGCTGCGCGCCACCGTGCTGGCGGGCAAATTCCGCATCCCCTACTTCATGTCGCAGGGTGGGTGCGGGGCGGTGGTGGCGTGAGGGCGGGGTGGGGGCGAGGGCGCCGCTGACGCCGCGCTGTGGTTGCAGAGTGCGAGCAGCTGATCCGGCACATGCTGGTGGTGGAGCCGGAGCGGCGGCTGGCGCTGCGCGGCGTGGCGCGGCACCGCTGGCTGCGCGCGCACCAGCCCGGCCCGGGGCCCGGCCGCTGCGCCTGCCACGAGCCCGCGCCGCCCGCGCACCCGCAGCACGCCGCCGCGCTGCGCCGCATGCTGACGTTGCCCGGCCTCACGCATCAGCAGATCCAGCAGGTGACGAGTTCGCCTCGAAGGACCGCGGCGCTGCTCTCGGCTAGAGGAGGTCCCGGAGGCCTTCACTCATAAGTTTCGATCATGTTAATACGTTCTATATATCTGTAGAACATTTTTGTATTCTATCATCAATAGTTTCCGCAGCGCACGCGACGACACGGTTTTGTGACTAATCTTTTCACACCTTGGGTTACATGTCACTCAGTGAAAATGCATCTTTTAATGGTAATTTTTTTGAAATCAGCCCAGTAGTTTTTGCGTGAAAACGTAACAAACATGCATTCATACCTGCAAAAAAATGTTTCCTCTTTCTAATGTTAGTTTAGATTTGTATACACCAGAGTGAACTGTATCGAGCGATGTTATATTTACCAGAACATTCAATTCTCTACACAATGATAGTTTAATGACAATGTCAAACAACTCGCGACGCGTACCCTATATCGCAATATAAAGCGTACAGCGCCATCTGGCCTCTAGATTTCACTACGTATCTGAAACAAATCTGTGCTGTTATTTGATAACAATTGTGTCAAGGGGTGAAAACTTACGAATTGTCTGCGTGTGTCTTACAGTCGGTGCAGGAGGAACGCTTCGATCACATCTCCGCCATCTACCACCTGCTGCTGGACAAACTGGACCAGCAGGAGAGCAGCGACATGGACAGAGGCAATTATTACTTTTATTATTGTACTATATACACACTCGGCTCCTGTGTGTCCGCTTAAATATCTTACACCATTAAATTTGGCATAGTTTAAAAGTCCTTAATAAATCATAACTGTAACTGAAAAGTTGCCGTTTTCAAAAGTGACATTAACTGCAGGGGATTTACTATTTTCTCGCACTTCTTCTACTTCATTGAAAGTACAAAAGTTTGAATGTAACAGAATACAGGAAAATATTGACGCTTACTTTTTTTATTCAGAACTAATGTTGTCTCATTATCTGGCTAAACGTTTATCGAAGTGTTATTAAGATACGAAATACGATGTTTTCTTTGTATATTACTAAAGTTTCAACATTTCCAAAATAATTATAATTGTATATAAATTATTATGATTATTGTACTAAATAATTAATCAAAATATAGCCAGCGTTACATAGACGAGTGTGACGGCTCAATCTCATTAAAAACCTGTTAATACACACACCTTCACAAGTTTTCACACTAATTTTTAATTTTTCCATTCCAGATTCCCTGGATTCAACGACGGGTCTCCCCCTGGACCTCACCAGCGGCAAGGTATGGAGTAATATGCGATGCCACCGTTTTTGTCATAATCAAAATATTTTTTACTGTTTTCATAACATACTAAAAATATATTATATATCTAAAAGCCATCAAAATTCGTTTAGCAGCTTAGGCGTGTCAACGCAACAGATAAACAATTATTATCCAACTAATTGTATTAATTAGTCCTCATTAGTCTAGTGGTCACATCGTTCTCCTGAATTGGGATACGAGTTCGAGGCTATTAAAATTAAAAAGGAAATATTACTTTCCAGAGCTCGGGAGACGAGGAGTGCATGGAGGCGGAGGAAGGCGGCGCGTTGGCGGGCTACCTCACCACTGTGCACTCCGCCGACAGCTTCGAGAAGGTACGGAGGCAGGCCGCCTGCCGCTGTTGCTGACAGCGGCGTCAGCATACTATGATTAACCTTTTGCGGGCGCAAATGACTCTTTGGTCAAATTAGTAATGATACAGGCCAAGGGGTTAACGACCCGGATCAATTTACTTAGGGCACATCTGTGACGAAAAGATAACCCGAGCCTCTTATCAGACCGGATCTAGACTATATGGAAAATACAGTATCCTAAATTCGCTCTGTCGGACACGGGATTTCCTGCGGAGCGAGGCGAGGCTGTCGAAAACTGCAGCAAACTATTTTTTCAATCATATTTTGTCGAAGCAATAGAATTGAGCGCCGGCTCAGGTATTAGTAGTTTGTATATTTGAACAAAATGCATAAGAGACGACACTGGAGAGACACAAGTTACAGATTGATTAAACATAGTATTATGGCGCGATGGGTAATAATAGACTAGTTCAATGACGACCATTTATTACGCAGTACAGAAACACACTGATCAATGTGAAATTGGAAAAGGTTTAGCTTTGACAAACAAAGACTAATTTAACAGACATATTAAAATTTAAATCGTAGTGTCTTATGATATACCATCTTATTGGTATACTTATTATACAATACATTTAGCGAGAATAGCTTTGAATTCTATAACGAGCTCCCAGAAGATGTTACAAAGACGTCGCTGAGTAAATTTAAATCATTAGTGAGTTTGTTATGGGCTCTTCTCAGATCAGGGCGCGAAGGCGCGCTCGTAACTTTAGATTGTAAGTCGTTCTTTATTGTTATCATCAGTCATACATTTAAATAGTATACGAAAAAATACTATATTTGACGATTCAAAAGTGGTGTAACAGGCCTACTTGAGTAAAGATATTTCGACTTTGACTTGTATAGCTATTAACGTGTACGTACGTGCACCTACATGTTGCAGTTCGGCGAGGGCGTGCCGCCGGCCGAGGAGCGGAGTGGCGGGCGCGTGTCCCCGCCGGCGGGCGCGGCGCGTCGCCACACCGTGGGCCCCGGCGACTGTCGCCACGCGCCGCTCTGCGCCTCCGACCACTTCCACGTGAGTAGTCCCGCCTTCGCACTGGACCCGGCGATGTTCCACTTCGACGACACTAGAAACACTCCTGCATCTTTTCCGCACACCTTCGAATAAAGTATTGCAACAAAGACCTACATCCTTCTCGCTCTCGCACTTCAATTTATTTAGGTAAAGTCGAGTAGTAGAATTTCTTGTAATCTAGTTACTCGACGCTATGTGTGTAGGCTGCCACAGGCATGTCTATGTAATCGGAAACTATGTGACCCACACAAATAATAATATAAAAGCGTTTTCGTTAGAGACATCAAGGGATAGGTAATAAACTTTTAAACTAAAGCTGAAATGCAGTACGCTTTAAAGTCACAGCCCCATTTGTCAGCTAAAATCATTAGAATAAGCTACATTTTTTTTCATGAAATGAATGTTCCCTACAAAATTTAACGAAGTAATATAGTGCACTGACGCTTTACAAATTTAATATAACATTATACATTTCATTGTAGGTGTGTATTGCTTTAATTCGTTAGGAGTGTTCCCTCAATGTTGTTATCGATCGTGCACCGACCGGTTCCAGGAGGCGGCGTCTCGGCTGGCGAACACCAACCTGGCGCTGCTGCCGCAGCACCCCCCGCCGCGCTACTGCGGCCTCAAACACCACCTGCTCAAGCCGCCTGTCGCCATGCAGGCCCACGGTACGATGCGTGCGCACATGCGAGCGGAATGCCCGCGATCGATTCTCGCTAACGTTCATTTACTGCGTAGTATCTTACCGTTAGAGGTTACCCGAGATGGTACACTGATGAATCGCGGATGGAATCAGGAACCGGTGCAGCATACATATCAAAGGGCTAAGCAAAAGCTAAGTTTTCCATGCGGAAGTGTTTGCCATAAATGCTAAACGGGAAAGTCGTTGGTAGAAAGATGACAATCGTCAGCGATAGCCAGGCGGCACTAAAAGCACTGAACACAAGCAAGGTCAGATCTGGCCTAGTGCTAGAACGCGTGAGATGTCTTAACTGTCTTGGAGAAAGCAATATGGTAAGACTTGCATGGGTACCGGATCATGAAGGTATAAAGAGCAACGAGCAAGCGGATGAGCTGGATCTAGCAGATGATGGTTTATAGGTCCTGAACCTTGTATTGCAATCGCACCGTGCGTAATAAATGCCGCACTATCACAATTACACCAGCAAAAGAGGAATGGCGGAATAGGTCAGTTGTAGGGATCTAAGGCATTCCAAAACGTTCTTGGATGCAGTAAAACCAGGCTTCGCGAAGGTCTCCAAAAAGATTACTAGAAGACAGGTAAGGTATGCAGTGACAATCACAACGGTCCAATTCAGTACAAAATCCATGGGCATTGCAGAAGACTTCACTTGCAGTGCCTGCAAGTGCGATGGATTAGCCGAGACACAAATGAGCCTACTGGGAGTGGCCCATCCGCAACCAGAAGACTTTAACGGCTCCAACCTTAAAGCCCACTCCCAATCTCATGGAACGGGAAAATATATTGTACTCCCGCATAATTCAATGCAGAGAATCATTATGTTAGCGCGTTCCTATTAGATTCCTATCTGAGTTGAGACTGTAGTTGAGCTTTATTGGCGCTCGAGATTACAAGTCAAGTAGTAAACCATACTCATTTAAAAATGTTATCCATTTATCGATAGTCTTTTACCGTAATTAACAGCCCGGATATCAGTAATACTGTGCAATAAGTTTCTTTTTGAAAGAGAAGTCAGGAAATTAAAACATCGCACCGATGTTTATTCCTATTAGATGCATAATAATGAGCACAAGGTCTGGCTGTAAGATATGACCGTTCCTAATTTACGGGAGACTATTTTGATAAATTTGTTAAAAGGGCATTTAACATATGGTTGGTCGGCAGGGTCGCTGTTCGGGCGGCGGGCGTCCGACGGCGGCGCGCACGTGCGACGCAGCGAGCCCGCCTGCTGCGGCGCCGCGCCCGCACACCACGTACGTACTGTTACATCCTTCAATTCTATGTGAATAACGCTGACCAACTGTCGACTGCTATGTCAATCTAGATTTAAACAATCAGTCGGCGATATATTGCTACAAAAACCGGAGCTCTGCTTCGAATAGTTAGTCGTTCTGGTAATTAGCCGAATTACTGTCCAAGACTACGGACCCGGTTTCTGCCTGCCGGTCTGGACTAGTGATGAGGCTAAAGTCCTGACCATATAGTTGCCGATAGACCTTTTGAAGGTGCTCGCGAGTCGCGGGATAAAGTGATTCTAGTAGTATGTCAAAGTTGTGAGAATTATAATATCATAAAAACATTTAATAAACTAAGTTTCTAGCCAGCGTATTGTTTTCTTTTAAAAACACTGAGGCTCCGAGACTAACACAAGTGTCTCGTGGAGGGCCTATAAGTGTAACTCAGTGTACAACTAATGTAATTATTATTACACTTGTTATTCTTATATATTCTAAAATTTTTAATGAATACTTTTGTTAAATTATGACAGCGACATGTATAAATTGTAAAATTTTCAAATACCCTGGTACACGTTTTAATAAATAATGTATGTGTGTTTCTCTAATGACGATGTATGTAATGGATGCCCATACGTGATATGGCTCATGCTAAGGGGTTGTGCAGGTGTCCGACAGCGGCACATCGTCGCGCGCTGAACACACAGAGTCGGCTGAGGAGCCGCTCGACGATTCCTACGACACCAATCTCTGCAGGTCAGGAAACAGTGATGCTTACAAGTGATGGGGTCAGAATTAATCCATAACAACAGTAAAAACAGTAACACCATTTTCAGTGAAATAGAAAAACGTATACATCACGAAGTTGCACAAAAAAATCAGATTTATAGGTAAAATTACTATTAAGAAACAATCTGTGGTTTCTTCTCAAATTTTTTAAAAATAAATATGTTAAAAACACTTTTTTACAGAAGGTATATTATAATGTTGAAAGTTAATAAGCGACAATGATGTGTGAACCCGATATAGTTACATGAAAATACTACAAAAACTATATCTAGTGTACTACTAAATTTCTTGCCTGTATCTTGTCAGAGCAATCAGCTTTTGAACCGGTGTAGATTTGTTTCCAAGAGACAAATGACGATTCAACAGAGGTTTTGGGTATTTAAATAAGGAATATTTAGATTAACATTAAGGTGCATTAAATTGCAGGTACATGGTGAACCGCGGCAGCGGACAGCGGCACTCGGAGGACGCGGGCGCGGCGCCGCACCAGCCCTCCGGCCCCGCCCCGCCACCCGCCACCATGGTGAGCATCGCGCACACACACACCTTGCATACACACTCTCGCCCGCACTTTCACACTTATTACATTCACACACACCCATAGACATGCGTAAGTTGTTGACATGCAATTAAGTGTTGATTGTCGTTGATGTGGAACTTCCTATGGCACGCTGATCCGATACGATAGCGATCCATTGGTTACTGATGGTCCATATCGAATACGGAGAAATTTACACAGTTATAATAATCTCTTCCTAACTAAAATCTGTACAAGTCCCCGCTAGGCATCTACACAAACGTTTCGGTGTAGCGGCGAGAGTGAACTAGTGAGCGTTTTAATATAAAAGAGATGCGGTTGGACGCGACCATTCTCCTTAGGTTTCTTTAAGAGGGCCATTAGTCACCACAATCCTACGATTAGCTCAATACCCAAGAGGCGGCCCAAACGACCCCGGCGATCAGACTACTATCGACAATTCTCCCGATCTTGTAAGTTCCCATACACCTACAACCTCAACAAAGCATCTTCGCAGGACCAGATCCTCAGTATTTGGCACAACCCGGACACCCTAACTGAGCAAACCCCTCCACTATAGGCGAAGCAACGTTGCTCCAAGTCGTGGTCCGAGCCTCACAGGAGGCGCCTTTAGGGCACCATTCTCCACGACCGCATTCAGACTCGAACCGAACCGAAATCGTTTTCCTCCCCAAATCTCGGCTGAGCTTCCGCGGTCGCCTTATCTTCAGGTTACAGGTTCAGGCTATAGAGATCAGTGTGAACTATCAGTGATTACTAATGTAATATTTATTATTTAAATATAAAGTAAGAAGGTAAATAACGGTTTTTAAGGGTTTTTTAAGCTAATTGAATAAGCAAATAAAACAATATTTGAAAATGTCATTTAATTTAATATTTCATATATGTTTGATATCACTTAATTATTTAATATTGAGTTAATGCACGCAATAAATATTAATGTTGTTATTAAAAGAATGAGGTCACAGATAAATCCTCGAGTTAGCTCTAAAATATTATGTGCGACTCAGTTTTCTGAATATCATATTTAATTAACACCCTTTCATTCCGGTGATCCTGGTCGGCGGGTCACTGTGCCCCTACACCGTGACGTAGATCGTTGGCGACATCTTTTTGCAGTGAGTTGTGCCGCGGCGGCGATAGATGGCGTTTTATCGAATTAACTCGCGCTATCGCAATGCTCTCTACACATGTATGAACACGAGCCGTGTCGGTTGCAAGTTGCTTAGCCGAGGACGGCTAAACTATCCCACTTCTGAATTGTTATTATTTTTGAAATTCGTGCACTTGTGTACGAGTACTTAGTTGTTAGTCCCGCTTCCGTTTAGTAGACGCGAATTTTTATATACTACAATACTGTATAGGGTGTTGACTTCATATATGTTAAATTTAAAGGCTTATTCGGTGTATAATTTCATTGAAATAGTGATGAATCTCTGAGTAATAGTATTTTTCTCATCTTTACTTCCGTATAAAAAAGTGCACTTGTTTTTTTTGTGATAATACGACTATTATGCTAACAGAGATCCTTTAGGTATACCCCCAAGAACTGATCTTCTGAGGTCTCAAATCAAACACATCGATGGCCCCTACGTATAAACGGGCGACTTTCATTTTAGACATTTTTTCACCCCATATTTCAACCTGGGTCATCTTTTTTAAAATCATATTCAAACATAATAAGGCTTAAGAACATCATTTCTCCAAATATGTGGCCTTTCATACAGCCCACAAGTATAAAATGCACTGGTTCAATAATTCGTTCAAAGAAAAGCCGAAAAAACTTTGTGCCGAATGCCTACTTGCCTATCACTATTTGCAATTTACACAAACTCACTTACTACTATCGTACAAAGCCGTCTGGCAAACGTTATCTAATTTACCAAATAAGCGCTTTCTATGGCGTCTTTATTAAGAATATCAAGCTTAAATAGCACATTAGAAATTTAATTTTGATGCAAGTCTACAACTTGGATCTTTTTGCAGTCACTTGTAATTCAGTGGCGATAGATGGCGTTGTACGGGTTTAACCCGCGCTATCGCAGTGCGCTATAAACACGTAAGAAAGTAAATCGTACTGTAATAATGTTTGATTTCCGAGAACATCCAATCCATATTACTTCTGATGATAAATTATTTATTGATATTTGTACAGGAAAGACGAATGTAAACATGTAATAATTTTCCTCCGTTGGATTGTGCACTAATACCTTCGTTCTCCTGTGGCATAACTTTGTAAGAGGTAGCCTCTTTGTGCTTAGCCATTATTGTCTTAATCCACAATCTAACCGATGTGCCTCTATCACCGCAGTAATGCGAAGGTCTTAGACCACTAAGCTCACTTAAGAAATTTGTCAGTGACTCCTTTCACAATGTTATGCAGTACGGGCTTATTTATATTCCCCCGGGGTCGAGAACTATACAGGTAATGTCGAGAAACAGCAAACTAGTAAAAGAAATTTGTGCTCCGGTATTATAAGAGGAAAATTCCCTCTTACCAAATTAGCGCGCTTCCATTGTAGACTATCATCATTTACCGGCAGGTGTGATCAATCGAGCGCTAAATTGTCGGAAACTGAAAGTCCCTATACAGGTCAGATCTTTTGTATTCAGTTGCACTACGCTGGTAATAGATGGCGCTGTACGGTTCTGACCCGCGCTATTAGTGATATATACACGGCATACAGATATACAATACAATTACCTAGGTTAGTCCCGCCGGAAATGGAAGCCTATGGGCTATGGCTACGGCTTGCGAAGCGAGTAGTGGCACCATTGGGCCTGCGAAATGCATTGTATAGTATATATATGACAGAGATATGTATCATCGAAATGGTTTTTGGTGTAAGGTATTTTTATAATGGTAAATGCTAAATTAGATTTATTGTGTTTACTGCATTATTTACTGGAAACAGATTAAGGAAAATTGCATCTGTCAAATTCCAGGCCAGCAGTTCGCCGTCGTCGTCTGGATCGCTGCGAGTGCGACGTACCGGCCTGCTCACCGTCACGGAGCGGCCGCCCGGTACGACGCACATACAACATGCTCACACACACAACGTGCACGCACACACACACCGACACACACGCAAACCTCCGAAATGGGTTTATTCGCAACTAGATTCTCAAGATATCCTCTTACGTCCACAGGATTTTTATTTCCTTCTATTGGCCACGAAAATAATAAATCGAGGACGTTATTTGACATTTGTGTGTTTACATGTATACATTATCAGACACAACATGTACACATCACCACAATTTTTATCGCTAGTTTGAATGTATGTGTGTAATATTGTGTACTGCCGTGACAGTGTGGAGTGTTTACATTGAATAACCATATGTTCTCTGTTGCTGTTCTGAGATACGAAGTCGTTTCCATCGTAGCGAATTTTTTATCTCAAAACTTTTCTTGGACTTGTAGATTGCCATTCAATATTTGTGTTGCGAGTGTTTTATATAATATTTCGTTTTAAATTTGCTACAATTTTTTGCACTTCTTTTTGTAAAAAGCACTGACCTTTTTTTTTAATTTAAAAATTGTAATGTAAAAGTTGTTCTTGCTAGACTCCGATGCTTTACTGTTTTTATTATCATCTATATGAGGGCATTCACTAGACACTGATTTTTATAATCGTTTTGAACTAATGCGTTTATCCAATTTTAAATAAAAATATTAGTTATTAAATTTCCGATAATATTAAATCGTTTGCCAAGACGGTCTGCCGGGTTTCCGCCGTGGTAGCAATGTCGAGACGTGGCCACGTCTGTAGTGAATGCCGCCAGTAGATCGCCGCGGGTAGTGCTCGCATGTGCATCGCTAATTCGTTTCTGTTTCGGCACCTGTAGTCATTAGCCCCGAACTCGTAATGGAGGTGGAGGCGCGGATGAACCGCAACTACCTGCCGCCGTCCATCCAGGGCCAGTACCAGGCCGGCTACCAGAGCCCCCCGCCCGCCGCCGCGCAGCCCCAGGGCTCCATCACGGCCGGCACGCCCAATTACACCAAAAACTGCATGAAGCCCGTATTGGAGACCATACCGCAGGGCAGCGTCATGGTTCAAGCCGCGTCTCCCTTCACCCCACCGATGAGCCAGTACTCCCCTGTGCACGGCGCCGTGGTGCCTCAGAACGCTGCAGTGGCGATGCCCAACCAAGGCTCTGCGGCTTTGGGTGCACCCAATCTCGCCCAGTGCTCGACGTCCGCCTCCAACGTTCAGAATTCCCCTTCCGACGAAACTTTCAATGTGCCCGCGCCGCCCGCCCAAAGTCAGCCGATGATGCAGAACCAGGGCTCCATCGTGACTGGAACACCTCTACAACACCCGGGACCGGTGGCGTGCAGCGCGATGATGAATCAGAGGCCCGCGTCGACTTCGGTTCCCAACCAGGGCTCCATCGTATCGGGGACGCCCATACAAAGTCAGGAGACGATGATGCCGGCCGCAGTGCAAAACCAAGGATCCATCGTGAGCGGGACGCCGGTATCGACTCAGATCGGGAGCGGCCGAGGGATCCCGGAGTGCTCGGGGCGCGGCCGCAGCTACAGCTCGCCGGCGCAGGGCTCCATCGTGTCGGGCACGCCGGTGGCGGGCCAGGGCTCCATCGTGGCAGGCACTCCGGTGCACGTGGACTCCAAGAGCTTCCCCAACTTCGGCGTGTACAACGCGAGCTTCGCGGGCGGGGGCTCCATCACGGCGGGCACTCCGCTGGGGGGCTTCGGCGGCAACCAGTACCCGCGGCACCGCAAGTACTCGGGCCCTCAGCGGGTCAAGCTGCAGATGTTGGCCACCGTGCAGGAGATGGGTACGTCGCACTTTATTGGGGTGGCGGGTGTCCGACACGGGACACACCGGGTCGGTTAAGTATTATAAGAGATCTCGACGCGACTGCGGCCGCAGGTAAATCGCACTTACATGACATTTGATTTGCATTCTCGTCCGCTTGTAGATTGTTTGCACGTAAATATAGTTGTTTGTGTGTGGTTTAGAAAATAACTCGAATTCTTAGCAAATCTCTAGTGATTCGATATCCAAAGTGACGATCACCTTTTCTGTCAACTGTGTATTTGACTGTAATTGATCTTGTTAATTATTGTTACATTTGAAAAAAATGAGCAACGAGCTTTCGTTTCGCGTCTGTTGATAAATAACTGTCTCTGGTTACGCGGCTCCGCGCTACGGGCGTTGTAACGTATGAGCCGCGGTATCAGTGCTGTGTAACCGTGTGTCGCTGTGGGTGCGGTGCGGTGCGGCGCGGCGCGGTGCAGCACGCGAGCACGCGGAGCGCTACTCGCCGGTGCGGCGCGCGGAGCTGAGCCCGCCGCGCGCAGCCGGAGACCTGGCCTCGGCGCGCCTGGAGTACCAGCAGCTGCAGGTGACAGAGTCAATAATAGTTGACGCGTCACTGTTATATTGTAATTCGTAACACTACGTTCAGCGATTCGCCATCTCTTTCGTGATTAATGTGTTGTTCACTGCTGAACACATAACTTGTGTCTTACTAATCCAAATCTGCCAGGCGGCCCGTGACAGATAACTTTTTGTCAATCTATGTACAATAATAATTATGAATATGAAATAAAACAAAAACCATACTTTTTGTACTGTCCACCTCGCCTTGAAGGTTTTTACTTCGATCGTGTAGCTTTAATCACTATTTTGCTTTTATAATTCATTCAAGTTATTATTACTTACCTCCTTTTCGAAAATGGTTACCGACCAACCTGTTAGGAAGACTATCCTTATTCAGTATTAGTCTAAAGGTGCTATTGTTTGTGTGTGACCGAGTGCTAACAGTGTGTGTTTGTTGCAGCGCGGGCTGGAGAGGCGCGGCGCGGGCGGCGCGTCCCCGCCCCTTGCCGCACACACACCCGCATCCCTCCCCGGTGAGCGTCCCCTCCTTGCACATGTTCAAATCGATACCTGAATAAAGTGTTCAAAGAATACATTCGAGTCGGGCGTGACTAGTGGCCACCCTACAGACATGCCACCGAGCAAACAGAAACGAATGTGTTCACGACAAAGCTGCATGTTATTATAAATTATTTGTAACATCATTGCATGATGCTGACAGATGGCGCTAGAGTAAAACACTACATAACATGAGTTCCTGGGTTCAAGAGGAATTTGATAAGTCTATATTGAGTTTTCCCGTGCCTCGGAGAACAAGTTAAGCCATTGGTCCTACGCCATCTCTTTTCGGTCGTGTCGGATCTACGTTTTTAACACTCTCTCCTATGAGTGAAGACGCTTGTGCCTAGCAGTGGGACATTAATGAGCTGCTTACCTTTTTTTGGATGCTTTGTTGTGGGTATAAAAGAGTAGACTCTTTTATTAAATTTATTTTATAAAGTACACGAGTCTGCGACCGAGCTAATGATATATTTGCATGTAAAACTGCCTCATTGAGTCGTGCGTGTGGTTCGCAGGCTCCCCCAGCCACGGGCCCGCCGCGCTGGAGCACGAGCCTGCCGCGCAGGTACATATACACACATTTACATAGTCAGAAGTGCCCCAGAGGACAGCGGGTGTCTGTAGATCCTGAAATAGTGGAGCATTATGAGACACCTTCCAGAAAATTGTAGTTATATTTCGTTGATAAGGAAATCGCCGTTCGAATCTCAATTTCCAATATTCCTTTCAGTAAATTAGTTGTAGGTTAAAAATTGTAATTGTAAAAGATTAAGACTAAAAATCAACGTATGCCGAGTCGTGTTCGTATGTAAGCAGCGTAGCATATTTTTCGTTGGCAGGACCTGTCGCTGAAGCTAGGCATCAATCTGAACAACCTGTACTCGCCGCACCTGTCCCAGGAGGTGCTGAAGTCGCTCCAGTCGTACGGCAGCTACGGACTGGTGTCGGGACACGCGTCGCCCGCCAGCCCCGGCTCGCCGCTGCACCAGATCACGGAAGGGCTGAGCTACCTGCACACGGGCTCCATCACGCGCGGCACACCGCAGCCCGCCGCCGCGCCGCTGGACCTGCGCAGCGCCGTGGACATGGACACTGGTTACTGCGCCGCGCCGCAGCTGCTACCGCCGGTGCACCCGCAGGTGCACGCCGTGGCGCACCGCTCGCTCAACAGCTCGCCCATCTCCAACCCCGGCTCGCCGCTCGATATGATCCGGGAGGAGATCGGCAACGGCGCGCCCAATGGCGACGCAGGCTACCCCGGAGGGCCGTTCCAGCCCTACCCCGCCGCCCACCCGCAGATCAGCCTTACGGACTGCCTCGGCTCCGAGATCACGCTCGTCGCCTCCTCGTCCGAGGACAGCGTCGACAGCCTCGAGAACTCCAAGTACCCGTTGCCGCAGTTCGTCATCTCGGAGCCTTCGGACCTCGACGACCGGCCGTCCATCACGCGCGGCATCGGGCGCAAGGCGAGCCAGGAGGCGGAGCGCGTCGAGCCGGAGCCCGAGCCGCGGCCGCCGGACACGGACGCCGACATGCCGTCGCCGAAGGAGGTCGCGGACGAAAGCGGCCGCCTGCTGGCCGAGGAGCTGGCGCGGCGCGGTAGCGACCGCTCGTTGGGCTTCAGCGACGACTCGCTCAGCAACGATTCGACCACTGCGTCGCCCAACTGCGAGCACAACGTGCACTCGCTCTACTCCAACGCGGTGTCGGCCAGCTCCGGCTTCAGCGAGAACCGCGGCAGCTTCTCGGAGCACCGCTCCTCGTTCTCGTTCTCGGAGCGCGGCAGCTTCTCGGAGCGCGGCGACTTCGGGCGCTCATCGTTCTCGGAGCGCAGCGACCTCGGGCGCGGCAGCTTCTCGGAGCGGGGCGAGACACCGCGCTCGTCGCTGTCGGCGCAGGGCGCGCTGGGCGACGTGGAAGAGGAGGCGGAGGCGGCGGGCGCGCGCATCCCCATCCTGCTGAGCCCGCAGCGCGTGCGCGGCGCGCCCGAGTGTTGCGAGGTGGCACTGTCGGCGGTGTGCTCGCAACTGGACTCGCGCCGCATCGTGCAGTTGCTGAAAGAGACCATCACGACGCGCGTGCCGCCGCAGAGCATGCAGGAGGAGCGCGCCGACGCGGACGCGCCCGCCGGCCTGCTCAGCCTCGAGTACTCGGGTGGCGTGCAGATCGAGCTTCTGGTGTGCGAGAACGAGGCCGAGGAGAAGAAGGGCCTCAAGATGCGCCGCGTGTCGGGCGACCAGCGCGAGTACGGCAAGCTGTGCCAGCAGCTCATCACCAGCCTCACAGTGTAGCGCCCGCCCGACGACGAGACGTTTCTCGCTTCGCTAAAATTGAACTCTCTCCGTAGGCGCGTTCTTTGCGGAGGCATTTAATCCGATTTCCAAATTTCATTCCCGGTTTTGAGAAGAGACTATTCGATGTGGAATCGTTCGGTGAGATGGAAAGTGAGTCGTGATCGGACGCGGCTCTTGCTCTATGCGTACTCGTGAATAGAGACGCTTGCGTGCCTCGCTCGTGCGACTTGAGAAATTTTCATTTTTCCCTCGAAGTCGACGACCCCGACGTTTAGAAGTATATTAAGGTTCGAATGACTCAAAATTTGAAATTCACTGTAGTTCCCGTCGTCTCGAGGTGAAAATGGAAACTTCTCGATAGGGAGAGGAAATGGAGACGCATCGACTTCGGAACTGTTACATATTTGTATATTATGTTGATAAAATCTATTGAATTTATTTATTCCAAATATATTATATTAAATTTAATATTCCATTTTAGGAGTAATTTAAAACGAATTCCTGTAAATATTTTAATTTTAAGCTTTGACTCTAGACAGGGTGTCGTAGTGCGGAGTTTACGGCCGACGGACGGCCTCGCGGCGTGGGGCCTGTGGGGGCGACGGTTCCGTGAACCCCGACACGGGGTTTACAGGGATACAGAGGAATACAGAATGTGGTGGCAACCCGCAACCCCTTCGATTTCAATAAATTAGTGTAAAATTTCATATTCACGAAATTTATATAATTTCATATTCATAATAGAAAACTCATGTCTCGTTTAAAATAGATGATCGTCCAAAGAGTACATTAAGGTTTTAAATTTGTCAGTTTGTCAGTGAATCAGGACACAATGAGAAAAAAATTTGAATCCTTTCTCAACACTTTGAAGTTTTCATTATATAAATATGTTTACAAAACATTAATAGGAAAGATTTAACATAAAAATAAAAAGGTCCCTAGGGGCCGCGGGTTGTACCATAAAAATGATTGGGACTTCGCCACATATACTTTTTTCTCGATATGTATTTAGGGGCAGTTCATAAAATACGTCGCGTTAAATATCTGCGACCCCATCAGTGTATAGGCATCGCTAGAATTGAACAAATTGAAAAGCTAGATAGCGAACTACATATTTATAGTACATTCCCCATTCCCATATGCAAACGTATTTTATGAAGAACCGCTACTTTGGATAACCAAAGCAGGGGTTATAAGTACGCAGCAATATGCATAAGCATATTACTGCGTGCGTTAGGTATAAGATTCGCAAGAGTTTAGGTATTCTAAGTCATGACTGAGAAACGTTGCATTAACGACTGTGAAATACGTACCAAATTTGGCCGCGTGGGCCCGCTCGCGCAGCGATTGGAGTCTTCAGTCGGACCGCTGCGGCGCGGGCTTCGGCCGGCCTTCGTGTACGTGGATAGAACTTCGCCATAAGTGTAGGTAGCCATGTTAATAAATATCTTGTAAATAATATTTTAATAAACAATTTCAATTCCATAATGTTACAATCGGATTTTTATTACACCTCGTCATTTCTGTTAAGGGAAAAAAGTGTATATTGAATTTTGTTCCAAGTGTGACTAAGTAAAGACAAACATGATATGTACGCGTACATACCGTAACAATATTGTTTCACTACCTTACCGCAAAAAGATTCACTTCAAAAAAGGCAATTCGTATAGATTTATAGACTCAATTCCAGCAGATAATTCTATAGAAACACAAATCTCAAAAAGTTAGAGTAAATATATTTTATTTAAAAAAAGGTGTATAAAGGAAACAACATGTTTTACTAAAACATAGATTTTATTCGCTTATAATTACAGCTGTAAGGCATTCGCAAGGCTGGACTTTGTACTATAACAATAACGATACACCCTGACAACACTACGTTGAACGTACGACTGAAGCAGCCAGCGGGAAACAAAGGGAGGGAAGGTGGGTAGATGCCATAGAATAATCGACAGCTTTATGTATTATTCAATTCTGTTCAAAATAACTACCACTGGTGAAAGATATCAGGGTATGATGAAATAGAGGAGTAGGCGTTATGTTCGTTTTCATGAAGGAAGGAAAACTGCTGCAGTTGTACACTCGTGTGAGAATTGAAAGGGTATTTATGTGTATGGATATACATACAGAAAGGACCCTTTCGTTTTCAAACACTGATGAGGCAAGAGAAAACACACCGAAGTAGGAACTTTCTTTAAAAGGGACCACGCTTCGGTCAATTTGCGGTCACATAATCTCCAAGTTCTGACAGTAATTTAATTAAAACTGTAACAGTATTGACAAGAGATTATAAAGTAATACTATTTTTAATCTCGTGCTGGTATGCATTAAAAAAAATTCCAAGATAGCTTAGGATGTCTGTAAATTACGTGACAAATTCGCAACCCCTTCTATAACATGTGAAATACGCAGTCCTTTCTATACGTGTATAAACTACGCTTAACAATTTCTCATAAAAATCTATTAAATACATACGCAGCAGTGAGATTTCGTGATATGTAATAATTATTGTTTCACGTGCAATACAACTATGTACTTAACAATAACGTATAAGACAGGTTCTAAGTAACAAACAATACAGGCAGAAGGAAAATAGGGATATGTACAAATACATAGATAAAACATTTTATATAACATCTAATTGTAATTCCACATGATAATACGATGACGCGAGGGCAAAAATGGTCCACGTACCCAAATCCTCATAAAATTTCGCCATTTATGAACAGATTTATCTAGATTTCATGTAAAATTATAGACATATGTATATCCAAATGTTCCCCTGCCTTGTTTAAATTATCAAGTCTACCACTTCGACGTGAGACGTCGTATTGAAACCCCCATACCTTAATTCAAAGACATATGGTCCGAAAACATATATACATTAAAGTAATTATCACATTACGTATCATACTTAAAGATATATTCATTTACTTTCTTGACAGTAATAAAGATTAAGTACAAACAAAGTATAATTACGTTTACGAGTACGCTCCATTAGCAGAAGGTCTGCGTTCGATTCCCGGGAGGACGTACTCGGGAAATAGCATTTTCTAATTTTAACAGATTCTGTAATCGTATAAGAAAACCAAGATTACCTCTGGAATAAGAAAAAACGGGCATTTCTCTATTTCAAAGTTGTTAAAACTTTCATCACGAACTATCGAGCAACGGCTAACAAAGTGCAGAATAATAGTTAAATTATACGATACACTAAATTGATCTATGTACAATTGCTAAATACTTAAATTAAATGGCAAAATTATTAAAGTAAAAAATAAACTATGCCGCGAAAATGGATTTTTCTTTACTGTATCACTTCAACTGGAAAGGCACGGATTTTGATTATACAGCCTACGGGATGTATAATAAACTTGACGCAATGTAAGTAAAGATTAAAAATTTCAATAATTCTTCCAGAAAAATTGCAAAATGAGTTAAAACCTTTAGTATAAATTTGTTGTTAAGAATAAGTTTTCATATCGATAAATTACATTGTTTATGAATTTAAGTATATTACTTTTTTAATCATATATTTGTTAACACGGCAAAACAAAATAACTTTTGACCTATTTGTATGTAGATTTTGCGGATAATTAGGCACAGAAACGAATAGGCATCCTTTCTTGATAAAAGTTACCTATTGTGAGATATAGGACGGCGAATATATAACGTCGTACAGCAATTACAGTCATTGAAACGTTTTTATAAGTACAAAAGCAATTTTTATGACGTATTTGTTATTTCTTTGATTTTTTTTAAATTTTGTGTTGACCTATGTTACCCATCAAAAAAGTGAACAATCCGACATTTGAAATAAATACATAGCATGATTTCTACTTGAATTCCAATGTTAAAGCCCACAAGCAGCAGGTGCCCTTTAAGATGAGCGTAATATTTGGAACAAAAAACGAGATAAGGTTGATTCTCAAATCCCAATAAGATTCTTTAAAATGCCTTTATAAATCTTTAATTTACTCGCAATATATATAAAAAAGTTTCAATTTTAACCTATTATCATAGAATAAAGCATTATTTGGTCGGTCAAGTATTTGTTATTGTTTCATGGAGGTAGAAGGTAGTTCCTTACCATTATATATTTACAATATCAACATATAATAGAGCTATTAATAATATAATGAAAAACTATAGTAATACATAACATATTTATACAGTAACAGGCGACCTACATCGTGACGGAGCACGTTTTAGAAGACCTCAATGCATGTGTATTAAACTAATTATCTATGTTAAAGTGTTTGTAAATGAGCTATTCCCCGCGGTGTCACTCGCGAAGTCATAATACCGTGGGAATGTGGGAAAATTCATACTGTGTGCTATGTATTGCTAAGAGGCAATTTGATATATTTCAAGTCAATAGATAATGATCCCGTCATCAGTGAGTGAGTTTGTTGGTGCAAAACCACCTGCACCTTAATGGTGATTGTTTCTAACTCTTACAACAGACAGGCGCAAAATATTTTTGATTTTATATAAGTGTGTATAACCACACGCAGCCACATACAGATAGAGATGTCTGTACTAGCGCTGAAGCAAAGTGCATATTTTAATTACAAATATACCACTAATTTACAAAACAATTTTTTCTACAGACTATTATTTTTTGCCTGACCCATAAAACTACCCATAAAAATGTGTGTTTCAACTATAAAAATACAACTACGCAACTCTGTGTATGAACAGACAAAGCAGCGTACACCATTTTGTATTGTTTTAAGGCACTTTCGTAATATATTATTTAGTTTAACGACGCTGAGGAGCGGTTTTGTCTTGAATAACATTTATGAAATTTTAAGTTGTTATTATATATAACTGACGGTAGTTAAAAAAATTTAATTCGACTGACACTCATTGAATAGAAATCATTTTGACATTGCTTAAGATACGATTCATTTCATTACTCTTTATTTTTAAGTAAATTCATAATAAAAACTTGTTTCTAGAGAACCGTATCTAAATTATAACTACTATTGGTATTTAAAATTGTTCTCCCTAATAAAAAATATTTTCATATTCTTAAAAAGATGCCGTTAAAGAAAAGCAATAAAATACAAACTAATGCAATATGTAACAATTACAGTATTAGAAATTCGAAATCTCTTTTCTTATTGCCTTAGCGCTTGACTGTTATCAAACCTGATGGTAAGTGATGATACAGTCTAAGATGGAAGGGCATTATCTTGGTAACAGGTAATTTACCTTTTACTTAACTCAAATTCTAAGACTTTCTTTAATACATCATTAATTATATGTGAAATTTTGAACCTTCAAATAAAACTTTATGTGAAGGCTCAGAGTGCTGCAATTTTTTTTTTATGAGGACGAATTCCTGCCGACTTTAGAAGAAAAATTAAAATCAAATGTCACTCGCACCAATTCACTAGTTGTTAACACTGACTGCATTCCCGTTGTATAGCGTCTCGTTCGCGTTCACATCACAATCGATGGCCGGCAAACTGGCGATAACGGAACTTATACTCTCCGCACCGTTATCGTTATTAATTATAAATAAATCGTTGTCATTAACACTGGTATCGTTAGTAAACAGAACGTTACTACCGGCGACGTCATTGGCGGTGACGTCATCCGATGTACTATTTCCAATTACGTTATTAAACGCGTTTATTGCACAACCAGCCACGTCGCCGTTGTAACCGGTAACGTCGCCGCTATTGACGATAACGTTGTTATTGCATGTGTCGGTGACATTGATGGTTATGTTGGCGACATTGGCGTTGGCGTCGACCCCCGAAGCCAGGTCTTCGTAGCAGGGAGGCATCTCAACGTTGCTCCTGGCCTCGTTCTCAGAGTCGTTGTTGTTGATGCCTTCCCTGCTTAGGTATTCGGGGGGAGGTCCGTACTTGTACCTCATGGCCTCGTTGTATGGAGGCGGTCTGTTGTCCAGGACCGGGTAGTTCTCGAAATTGGCCCCTAGCAGTCTGATGGTTCTCCCGTTGAGGGTGTAGGTGTCGTCGGACGCCACCCGAACGAAGTCGAGGTCGTCGATATTGATCTCGGCCACGTTGGGGGTATCCGGACGCGGTTCCTCGCGGCGGAACCTCGGAATGCTGAGATGGAACCTGCCCAGCTGCAATGTGAGGGGTCTCTGAGCTTGAGCCAGCTGATCCATGACTCGGTCGATGGTGTTCCTGCGGAAGGTGCGCCTCCTGAAGAACTCGACGGGTGTAGCCATGTAGTTGAGGTCTCGCGGACTGAGTTCGGGATCCGCGAAGTAAAGGTCGGAGTCGCAGAAGGTGGGCGATCTGTAGTCCAGGGGTCGCGGGGCGTTCTGCGGTGAGCTGGTGAGGGAGGCAGGGCGGACGTCGGTCATTTCCACCTCGCAGCACTGGGTGGGCACCTGAGATGACAATAACACTCTGAATGAAAAGATTCTTTATTAAAGTGGCACTTAAAGCTTCTCTGAACCCTCATCAGCCTAGGCGTTGGTAACAAATGCGTTACCGGTTCGAAAAGTTGAAGAGAAGAAACCGGCGAGAAACTCACTAGTTACACTTATAAACTTGCTTTTGCTATCATATCGCGTATGATATAGATTTTGTACGTGTTTTGGTTTTGTAATGAGGATGAGTGTATTTTGGGAGAACCGTAACTGGCAGCTGGAGATATAAAGAACAAGTAAGGCCATTTCTTGTTAAGATGTCCTTACAAGAAGGGGATATTCAAAGGGCATACAGGCTAGATAGTCACCTGGCGGTACCGCGAGCAGAACATGGCGGAGAGCCTCGCGAGACCGAAGCCGCTGCCGTAGGGCGGCGGGGCCTCCTCGGCCGCCACCTCGGGGCTTGACACCTCCTGGGATTCACACGGTTTACGTTATTTAACATTCAATTCTGCCTCATTGATCCAGTGGTCAGCTCGTTTAGCTACAGACATGAGGGCCTAGGTTTGAATCCTGGGTCGAGAGGATTTAAGAAACGATATTCAGTTTTTCTTAGAAATTCTCACTGTTTGCCCAAGTTATGCTGTTGTCGGTGCGCACTATCCGTGTGCCTCGGAGAACACGTTAAGACGTCGTCCTGAGTCTGATTTCTCTCGAGTCGTTTCGGATTGCCGTCACATCCCTCAATGAGAGTGAAGGAATAGTGCTCTTATGTACTATGCCTGCCAACCTGCAGTGGAGGAACGCGGTGGGTCTTTGCTCTATATCTCCTATGAGTGAGGAGTCGTGTGCCCAGCATTAGATCGGAAACGTGCTGCTAGTTACTTTTTTACATTAATTTGATTATCCATTAAATGTCGTGACGGTAAAAGTAACTCGCAGAGGCATGGGCACACCTGCATATCGCCAAGTGTTATATAAATAAGAAGAAATAGACAAAAAATTACTTAATAAATTAGTAGCCTATTAATGTCGCACTGCTAGCCACAGGTCTCGTCACTTATATGAGGAAAGGTCCACTGAGGGTTAGTGGGATAGAAATGCTACAGGGGTATTGAACCTGGGGATACCTGGGTGTTGGAAATAAAACGAGTATGGACATACCGATGTAGTTTGCGTATTCCTGGCGGGACTGGTGGGCGCAGCTCCGTCCAGCAGTCGCGTGGCCTCATAGCGTGGTGGGTACCGCGCCTTAGCAACACAATGTTCATACAGTAGATGCTTTCTACGTTATATACAAAATCTTAAGAGTTGCATTTGGATATTTTGAAGTTCTTGCAATTTTACGATTACACCGCCACATTGATCAACCTAGGCCATCTGTTTTTCAATCATTAAAACATAATAGCTGTATAATTAAAAAAAACACGTATAGCACAAGTGCGTGTACGCGTATAAAATAAGAACGTGTGTGTATAACAGGATAGCGTGTGTATGTGTAACGTGAATGTGTGCGTTTATAACGTGAGAACGTGTGTATAAGAGTGTGTATACAAGTTGAGTGTCAGTGTGTGCACTCACGGCGTAGTGGCGCGTAGTGTGATGATGCGCAGCGGCGTACCCGCGCAATGCGGCGCGCTTCATATGCATCTTGCACAGCGCCGACACCAGCAGAACCACCGCGATCATGAATATCAACGCGCACGCTGCACACACAGACATAACACGTACAGTTCGCACATGTGCACAGAAGTGCGTGTACAAACGCATCTCCCGCATAGTTTTAAATTTAGGTTTACTATCGATTACTTACACTAATATAAACAAGTAAACACAACAAAGGCCAAAATAGCACAGAAGAAAACAAAATATAATAGTTTAGAAAGGTCCCTGTATGGGTGAGATTGCTCCAAGAACTGTATTGAAAAAGGGGGACAAAGTTGTGGAATGGTGAAAGGAGGACAAATAATTGGAATTCGGAACAAACTGATACACGATAATTAAGTACAGTTTACCTCAGCATTTATAAGTTTATATAGGGTCAATGATTCGATGATTTTCTAAAAATTGAATTTGTAAATGTGTCATCCTTTCGCAACATTAGAGGCCAAGCCCCAAATAAGCCTCAATGTTCTAACCGCATATGTGTAGCATAATGAGGCCCCCATCCTACAGAACAACATTTCATTATACTTCTGATTTATTATATTAATCTAAATATAACCTGGCAAAAATATCAGGAAGCGTCACAAGGCCCACAATACAGTTTTTAATTCAGTCTTCATTAAATAGATCGAATACTATCTACCAGATTAGCATGCTACTATCCTACGTTGCATCATTTAATGAATTGCTCAAGTGACAGTGAACGAGGTTCTGTGAACCCACAAATGCTGAAGATCGGTGTAGACCCACCCTCCTCATTTATATAAACTGGCCATACCGAGAGATTATATAAAATGTATGTTCAGCAGGACGTGCACGACTGAGATAAAGCAGCCAAGGCCAGCATGGTGGCGCCCATGGCTGCCAGCGGCGGTTTCATACGCATTGTAGTTTGATAAAATCACAATTTTTAAAGTGTAATTCGTTATTATTCAACTCACCAGTGACGGTGTATATAGTGGACTGGATGTAGCTGAACTGGTCCGGAGCGTGCCGGTCCTCGAACAGCAGCGGGGGTTTCACCTCACCAGAATCTGGGGATGGAGGAATTCAAGTTACGGCGAGGGATGAAATGGAGTGAAACAGCAGCATACACGTCCCGGGTTCACTTACTGATAAAGCGAAAGAAAAATTAAGGAAATACGTATTTTCTAACGTACTAAATATTTATTTTTGCTTTTATTTTGTACGGATACATATTTATGATTCTTTTTTTCGCTGAACAATTCTTTTTAAATTAAACTATATTTTTTTTGTATTTACTAAAGTCAAACCTACTTGTCTATCGCATCAAATGTTTTCGTCCACCTATTGCATGTCGTATTACTACTATCGCACTGGTCAGAGTAGCCACGGCCATTATGGCACGCATCATTTTCAAGGCCACTTTACGATCTACACAATTTATTTATGATTACGTCGAAACAAACATTTTATCTTACAAATTAAAAACTTTTATTGTCAGACATCGAACATTTAAGTGTAATGTTAAGTTTGAGCGAGACAGACAGAGAAATATGATTTATGACCCGAAGCCTCGATGGATGCCTGTCGACGTAAAGCAACGACTCATCTCGAGCCGGGAAGGTCGGCTGGGAGATAAACACTGTAACCTTCAGCCGGCCTCTGGCGCTTTGTACATTCTTGACAGGTTAATGCGCGTCCATCTTAATGTAGTCACTCGCGATGAGGAGAGATGGCAGAGCAGCGTTACCCCGTCAGCAATTCGTACCGTCGAGAAAGCCCTGCCGCAGCACGTGCTCGAAGCAGCATGCGGGCTGCACGCACAGCGGCCGCGACGGCGGGCAGCACGCCGCTTCCGATAGGCAGCGGCCCGACGAGCAGTTCAGCTTGTCTGCGGCACACACGGACATCACAACACCCGCCGCACAGCGAACAAATTTGTATATTATTCAATATTTCTAGAAAATCTACCACAAAATTTTCTATACAAGGAGATCGCTTCCGAAAACGAAAAGATGATAGTACTAATGACACCTCTGATGATAGAACGGAAAAAATCCTAATAAAAAAAACCACATTTTTAAAACGTTTTATTAGCATTTTTTACTCTCCATACAGCTAAATGAAACGAAAGTGTCATAAAATTCACATTGCTAAATAAAAACCAATTCACTGACGCTCGGGTCAACGACTGCACGCGGCCGCTACCGGTGTGCGTGTAAAAGAAACCACTAAATTGAGCGATAGTGCATTAGCTCGAGCGTTCAAGGGTGCGGCGCGGCGGTTTTTCAAACTTTTATGAAACTTTCGTTTCATTTAGCTGTACTAACATGATGGAGCGTAAATAATGCTAATAAAACGTTTTGAAAATATGATTTATTTATCAGGATCGTTTTTTTGCATCTCATCACCAAAGATGTCATTAGTACTATCATCTGTCTTCGTCTTTGGGAGCAATCTGCTAACACCTTGTATAATTGAAAAAGTAGAGCAACAATAAAATTACTGTGTAGGTCTGTAACTGTGTTAAAAATGACTGTGTGTAGGGGTGTAAGTGGTAGGCGGATGTGAGTAACAGTCTGGTATGCAACTATTGTATAGGTCTCAGTGCTTGTCATGTGGGTAACTGCGGTAGTGGTATAAGCGCTTGCCAGGTGTGTAACAGTGTCAGTGGACGTCGAGTGTGGTACTGTGGTAGAGAAGTCAGTTGTCGTCCAGTGTGTCAGAGCAGGGACCTGCGCAAGGCTGCGGCTTGCACAGCGGCGGCGCCTCGTCCTCGCCGTAGCGGCAGTCGTGGAAGCCGTCGCACACGAAGTTCGGCGGCACGCAGCGCACGTCGCAGAGGAACGAACTGCGCGGACACGTGATGTTGCCTACGACATATTTTTTTCATAGAAATAAACTGGAAAATGCTTGTACGCCTCCTCAAATCTATCTTATAATACAAGAAATAAAGAAGTGTTCTCCCTTTACATACTTATTTATTTGTAATCTAAATAAAATTAACAATTTAATGTGCATGTATTAGGCACTATAACGTACTTTGTAAAAATATTGAGCTAACATTAAATAAATACACAATCATTTACTGAAGATGAGCTCATCAAAAAAACATATTATTAAGATTATGAAGATGATAAAAAATCCCAGGATTAAATTATTACTCTAGATTCAATATGCTAAATGTATTTGTGAGGAATATTTGTGTTGCAGATTGTTCTATATAACCTAAGGTTGTAATACATCATCCAGTGCATGTTGAAAATGATTTAATAATTCAAACGTGGTCCAATAACCTGTTTAAATTAGCAACTTTACTTTGATCTTGAATCTTTGTTCTCCATAGATACGGAGGTAGAGTGGAAATGTGTGTGTTGTCAGTTAAAATGACTACAATTGTGTACAGATTTTTTGCCACCCCAACCAATCAGTTATGGGTGCTTGCACTATATTTCCTATTTCAATATGGAAGTATTACTTTCCTGGTCCTTCTACAACCAACCTAGATCAATTATGAGAAACAAATTACAGCTGCCGACTACAAAAAAATACTTTAACAATCAGTAAAGAAACCTTATTTCTGTAAGAGTCATTACCTCTGGGCTGCACCAATATATATTTGGAACTGCTAAAAGGTGGTGCAGAGCAGATGTAATGTCCACTATCCGATATTTGCAGGTTTGTTTTCTCCAATGTACTATTCATTGCACTGCCAGAAGGTTTTGTAACAAATGTTCTGTAACAAAAAAAATAACCTCAATTGCATAGAGGTAATAGCTCTGTTTTAAAGAAACTTCATTATCTTCTGGTCAGATCCATTGAAGCAGCAGAATAACTCATTTTGAAAGACCAGAGATATACCAAGGTATACAAAAGTAGGGCAACACTTTAAAAATAATTAATAATTATTCATTATTTTAAATTGTTAGGTCATATACGATTTTGTATATTATTAAAAAATATAAAAAAGTAAGTACATAGCAACCTATTAAAATCCGTAAGCTGGGCTCAGGCCTCCTCGCTGACAAAAGAAGGAGTTTTTGGAGATAGACCCTCTATGTTGCTCCAAAGTAGAATGGCTACACTTTATTTAGGAATATTTCTAGGATATGCAGGTCTCCTCACAACACTTTCTTCATTTAAAATCACACTATGCAATTTTTAACAATTGAAAACATAGGATAATTATTTACAAAGAGAAAATTGTTGTGCCCAATCTATGTGAATCCATATGAAAGCTAGCTGGTACAAGTAACTATACATACATATACATAGCATCATGCCTCATTTCCTTCGGGGTAGGCAGAGACCAAACCCTACCACTTGCCACGATCCTTGTATATCTCCTTCGCTTCTTTCATTCTTATTAAACCTTTCATACAAGTTCATCGATTTAGAGTACTCTTGACTTGGCCCTTAATTAAAATGTCCTGGATTTGATCCAGGAACGTTCGCTTGGTCTTCCCCTTCCAACTTTCATATTCACTCTTGATTCATAAATCCTTTTTGTCAGTGTCCTTTCATTCATTCTCTCTACATGCCCAAACCATCTAAGCATACCTTTCTCAATTTTAGTCACTACATCTTCTTTGATACCACAACATTCTCTTATCACACCATTTCTTACTCTGTCACTCAGTTTTAATCCACACATACTTCTTAACGCTATCATCTCTACCACATTTATTTTACTTATGTGATTCTTCTGCCATACCCAACTTTCACTACTATACATAAGTGTTGGCACTAACACTCCTGCATTCACTGCCAGTCTGGCCTTTTGAGACACCATCTGGCTATTCATAAAGGTGTGCAGAGCATCATTTACCATATTCCCTGCATTTACTCTCCTTTCAATATCACTGTCACATGTTCCATCTTTTGTAAATTAAGATCCTATGTATACAATTTCTTGCACCTCCTCCACTTGTTCCCCATCTATCAAAATATTGCCAGTCATCATAGATTCATCTCTTTCAAAAAGCATAACTTTCGTTTTGTTTACATTCACTTTCATTCCTTTCCCTTTCAAAGCTTCATTCATAATATTTAGCATCTCCTGAAGCTCGTTAGCGGATGACGCAAGTATTACTTGATCATCAGCGTAGAGTAAACATTTGATGACTAATTCATTCATTCTTAACCCATACATACATTCTTTTAAATCTGTCAAACATTTATCCATGAAAAGGTTGAACAGCCATGGTGACGCAACACATCCCTGTCGAACACCTCTTTCGACAGGAAACCACTCCGTGTACGCTCCGTTTATTCTGACACAGGCACTAGAACCCTCATAGAGAGACTTCAATGCTTGGATCAGACAACCGCTCACCCCATACGTAGATAACGTTGACCACAGCTCATTCCTCACCACTCGATCATAGGCCTTTTCTAAATCTACGAACGCGCAATAAACTTTTTGGTGTTTAGCCAAACATTTTTCAGTTATGCACCGTAAAGAAAAGACCTGATCCGTACATCCCATTCCTCTTCTAAATCCCGCTTGCACGTCCCATATTTTCTCATCAGTTTCATTAATCACCCTTTCAATCAATATCTTTGCATACAATTTGCCGACGACACTAAGAAGGCTGATACCGCGATAATTTTTGCACTCCTGCTGTGACCCTTTTCCTTTGTATATAGGGACAATTAGGGCCTTGCTCCAATCTCTTGGGACTTGACCTTTCTCCCAGCATATATTGAAAAGGCAGTACAGCTGAGCTGCTACAATACCGCGGCCAACTTTAGCATCTCAACTGACACTCTGTCATACCCAGCAGACTTACCTGATCTCATAGCTTTTATAATCTCATCCATACTAATATCGCTATCATTTATCTTATATTCACTGCAATCCGCAGAGGTCATATTTACCTCTGCTTCATTTCTTTCAAACTTTCAAAACGATCCTTCCATCACTTCAATATCCATTTTCTCCTTTTATTAAACTTCCATCTAAACTTCTGATTGTACAAAGCTCCGAGGAAGTAGATCTCCCTCGGGCAATTTGTATTGATTTCCAGAAAAACTTTTTATTTGACTGAAAATCATTAGAAAGTCTCCTATCATACATATCGCGGCATTCTTCTTATTTCTTTCTTACAGCTTCTTTCACGATAACTTTCACCATTCTTGCCTTTTTTACGTCATCATTCATTGCTTTTTGCATTCGACAATTACAAGTGACTTCTTTTTTTTTTTATTGCTGACAGATTAGCGTTTGACTGTGATCTCACCTGATGGTAAGTGATGATACAGTCTAAGATGGAAGCGCGCTAATCTGTTAAGAGGCGATATACGCCTTACACGGTTTCTACTCAGCATCGTACCGGAACACAAATTTCTTTGTTTGGCGGTACGTTTTTGCTGGTAGGGTGGTAACTAGCCACGGCCGAAGCCTCCCACCAGTCCAGACTCAGACAAATTAGAAAATACAATTTTCTAAATTCGTCCTACCGGGGATTGAACCCGAGACCTCCGCTAGCAAAGCGAATACTCGCACCAGTGCGCCAGCGAGGCCGTCGAAATTAGTCATAGATCTCTTAATCAATCACTGTGTGCAAATATTCTTTGGCCCTTGAAGATCTATTGTACACAAGGTATGTACCACTAAAATATATCACTATATATATGTGTGTGAATGTTCTCTCTAGTAAAATTGCCTAGCATTTGAATTTTATAGAATATATAGATAAAAACAAATAAGGCAGGTTCAACAGGTGTATCTAGTCATTCCTTCTTCTCAAAAACAATATATTAATATAAAATAATAATAGAAGCATTATAGTATAAGAAATGTATTCCTTAGTATCACAAAAATATGTTTCCTATATTAAAGTCTATTTGACCCTGTTCAAGTTCTATTTTCATGATCAAACATAGTCTAATGCAAACTTGCTTTGTTGGTTGTTGTCCCAAGTTGTATTTCTACTTACACATTTTAATGTTGTGATTTGTGGACAATTTTAATAAATGGTTTACAAGATACACAAATGGCACACATAAGGAAGTTGTGGCAAAGAGAAATAGTATGAAATTTACTGCTTCAGGAAAAAGTTGGGTTTTTATCCATACAGAGGTTACTAACAAATGTTTCCTTCATTTGACATCTTAATCAAAACATTTAATGGTAAACTTTACTTACTTGCCCTCATCAGTGCCATTATCATTGATGTAATTCCAAACAAACACCCTTGGGGCAGTATCGCCACGCACCTCACACACTAATGTGATATTTTCAAATGTGCGCCGCACTAATACCTCAGTATATGAGGTATCTCCGGGGCTGTAAAGGGCTAGATATGGCATCTGGCTCTCACTCCAACCTAAATAAAATTATTTTAATTAATCACAAATATTNGGTAAATTAAATTAATTTAAATAATTCAAATCAACATGAATTAATTAAAACTTTATTTAAATATAAGAAACTAAAATAATGGATACCGCTCAAACATATAAGAATTGCCTTTTTATATTGCTGACAGGTTAGCTCTTGATTGTGATCTCATAGAGATAATATAGTCTAAGATGAGGGTGTGCTAATCTGGTAAGAGACAATATATTTCTTATGCCTTCTACATAGCATTGTACCAGAACACAAATATTTTTGTTTGGCAAACATCTTTGCTTGTAGGTTTGTAACTAGCCGCGGTCAAAGCCACCCACCAGTTCAGACTGAGACAAGGTAGAAAATACAATTTTCTAAATTCGCTCTGGCAGGGATCAACCTGGGACCTTAAAAGGTGCTCGGTTAATGGTCTAAAACTCTAAAATGTCCTTTACTGATATTACTTTGTTTTATGATTAACATCCTAAACTGTCTCATGATTTAGTATCATAAAGGATTACAATCTGGTAACCTGTATATAATGAAAAATTCAAGCCACCTCTTGGTAGATATTAAGACTTATGCATACACATTTCATTTTATTAAGAAATTTTATATTCTATAATTTCGACTTGGCGAGTGGGTAGTTAAAAATAAAGAAAGTTTCAAGCTAAGCATTAATTATGAATCAGAGTAAAAAACCTAGATTAAGCTATATCATGAAACCAGGGTTAACTCATTAAATATCCAATGATGAAATAATTGTAAATTATTTTTTGGAGCATATAAGAAAAACTCGTTAAAACAACTAACAGTGATAACAACATTAGAAAGGGCAAATATTTTAAAATACCGTTATCTCTTGAGGCAAATAATTGCTAACTTAAAAGACCTGTGAGTGGATCCTTGACTATTTGATGAAATATAATATTTATACCAAACAATAATGATGTAATCAAGGTTTTCATGAAAAAAATGTAATGTATGTATTAAAGAATGTGCCAAAATTAATAAAATTTACAAGTATTAATGAAATGTATATTTTCAACTTACATGCGTCTATAACAATCAAAAATACGAAGACGCACATAAAAACACAACACAGATTTCCAAACATTTTTATTTAGTTTACATTTTCACTAATCTATCAGCAATCAAACAATCAAACTTCCTACGCCATCTCCATGTTTGTCAGGTCCACAGATTAGAAATTTTATTTTTATGTCAGTTACTTGCATGTCATATCTAATACGTAGTAACTCTACCTAGTCTGTATCATAATTATTCGCATGTCTGGGATATGAGGCCGAGGGCCATCAATGAAAATCATCAAGAGAAGAAGAAGAGTAAGACAAGTAATTATAAAT
The DNA here is from genome assembly GCA_015832385.1 of Elymnias hypermnestra. Taxonomy (NCBI): domain Eukaryota; kingdom Metazoa; phylum Arthropoda; class Insecta; order Lepidoptera; family Nymphalidae; genus Elymnias; species Elymnias hypermnestra. Next base: position 1,846,252 of record JACTOM010000869.1, on the reverse strand, counting down.
AGATACTTACTATATTGTGTATGTACAGTGGGTAAACAGTGCGACAATTTAGTATCTGGCAAATGCAAGAATGACACAATCAACAAATAACATTAAAGACATAAATGTTAAGGATACACCCACAATTTACCTTAATTAATTTTAATAACAACTAGCTCAATTCTAATGAATTTTTGTGTTGTAATCTGTGATTCGAGTCCTATTTGATTCTTGATACTTGACAATGGACATAGTGATTAATGACATTTGACAACAATAATATACTTCTTCAAACTAAGGAAATAGTGTGAATGTATGCAAAGATAGTTATTTATTATTTTTAGGTGTCAAAAACAGTACATATTAGAATTGTTTGAGATGGATCTTAATAGATTAACAAATGATTTGAAACTGGACTTGTGCAAGTGGTACTTCAAAGGTATCAGTATTTTCTCTTAATTGATATATAATGCTGGGGAAATGTTTCTATGGAATTAATGCAGACTGCGTTTTTGTTTAAACTTATGTTACTATAAACTTTCACATTAGAATTAAGCAACAAACAATATTGACAAAATTCATTTTCATACTAATTATTAAATACTATATATGTACTTCAACATTATGAAAATCCAAAAGATTGTGCCAATTTTAAGTGTGAATGTAAAATCTATTTCATTTGTAGTTGGTTGCTTGCTGCTGCCTTTTGTGTGGGCTGTTAATGTGATGTGGTTTTTCAAGGAAGCCTTTATAAAGCCACCATATGAAGAACAAAAGCAAATTAAGAAATGCAAGTACACTAGTATTAGTTTTGCAAATTTGTTTAAGATTGGACTGTTGAGAAGTGTTCACTGCTGCTCAGTACCACTGATAAATAAATTTATATATAATTTAAAAATATAAAGGAAACAGAGATCTTATTTTTTTGTTGGTGACTAATAAGTTCGTGACAGTGATCTCACCAGATAGAATGTAATATTATAGTCACATAAGAGGTAATTAATCTTTTACTCCTACTAAAACTCGAAAACATTTTGCTTGTAACAACATCTTCGCTTGTAGAGTGGTACTGGGAGCAGTGGACTGCTCTCAACAGTTCAATCTTGGACAGGTTCAGAAACTAGTTTCCTTAATTTATCCTGTAAGGACCAAGGGAACTCTGTTTAAAATTGTTAGCAAGACTGTTTATAGGTGATATTTATTTCTCCAAACTTATCTTTTATAATTTATTTCAGATGTGTTACTGAGTTTAGTTGGTACATTGTTCTGGACAACTGCATTAGTTACGTGGGTAATAACATTCCAAGTGAAGCGAGTGTCATGGGGAGCCACTGGTGATGCACTTTCTTTTATAGTGCCTTTGGGACGGGCTTAAGCTTTAAATCTATAAAATACTGCTGAAATAGAACACAGCTGACTAAAACACAATCCATGTTTTAATTATATACAGAACAGTATTTATAACCTGAAGCTAGCTATTGTACCATCATAATATACATATATATCAGAAATATATTTATTAGGATAATGACTATACTATTCTAGATCTTGGTAAAATTTTGTTTTTCAAATTTTAAAAAAACATTTTAATGTTTGATTTATAGCATAAATAACTAGCCCACTCTAGTCAATGTGACATTCTAAGTTTGGTAACACTATGTCGAATGACTAGAGCACTAAGATGTGTTAATGTGACATCAATATGATACATTATTTCCATATGGTTTTTAAGCATTCTACTGGTGTTAGTAAACTTAAAATGTCAGCTTGTCTACTGGCTAAGGGGTCCACCCCTTCATGAGTGTTAAAAACATGGCAATATTCTGAATTTCATCATTGTTGTTGTTGATGAAACGCATAACATCAAATTATGCAAATAAATGGCTGTTAAAATGGGCAGTAGAAAACACTAGTATTGGCAATACTGTGTAGCCCTAAATTTTGTATATAAAGTCGAAATATCTTTATTCAAGTAGGCCTATTACAACATTTATGGATGGTCAAATATTGTTTTTTTTCATATATTATTTCAATGTATGTTTGATGATGATTAAAGAACAACTTACAATCTAAAGTTACGAGAGTTCCTTCGCATCCTGATCTGAGAACAGCCCACAACAAATTCAGTTGGGTGTAAATTTTTTTTGTCATCATCATTACAATATATATTTTTAATTTATTTTATATCAAGATATATATAGAGTAATTTATTCACTCCCATGGTTTTTGGTCTTCTAAGTATTCCTTCAAATTATAGATTGATTTCTCACCAAGCTTTGTAACTCCTTACCTATGATAGTGGTGTACCATAAAATATCACCCAGAGATATCACACACATATGAGAATCATTGTATGATAGCTTTGAAGGTATAGAGTGTAACAAATGAGTGGAAAATCAGTTCTGTAAATAAATATTTTATCATTAATTTTGATCAGTGTAAAAACAAATTTATCAACTGTAATTAAATTAGATAAGGCAGTCAACTCAGATACTGAATTCCTGAATGAAATTTATCATAGTGGCCCTCGAAAGTGTCATTTGTATTGTACTTGGTTTGAACAGTAGTATATAGTATTTAATTTAATTGTAAGTTTTTTTATCCATAATAAATTAACTGTTAACGCTAAGTCTTTTTGAATCCTACTTTAGAATATTTATAGTTGTCATTAACCTCTATTAGTGCTGTTAAAAGGGGCATGTTAAAGGTGAACAGGAACTCTTTTCACTAGCAGAGGCTCGCTTCAAACGGAATTCCCGACAGGGCAACTTTTTCAAATTCTATATCTTATATGTCTGTCTGGCTTCAGCCGGTTTGTACTACCAAGTAAAAAATATTGTGTTCCACCACAATGCTGTGAAGAAATCGCACATTTGATGATATTAAAGAATTTATACAATTTTACCATATCACAGGGAAAGTTAAAAATAAAAGACATTAATTGTATATTTACATTTCATATATATGGTTGTCTTCGAAGAAGATTGTAATTTCTGTACAAAAATATCCCAGTAATTATTGTATGAATGTTTTCTTAGAATTGTCATCTCATGATAAAGCAAAGTATTTAACAGATTTATATCACATGGGCTATTTGAACATCATAGTTGTCAAAGTCCTTGAACCGACCTTGGATTATTTTTATTTCTATTAATGTTTATGAAGTTTTTATAGTTTTTGAATTATGGAAATTATAGTATTTGTCATATATATAGATTCAAATCCAAGCATTTCTGACGTTGAAATATTTCTCAACTTTATAATATGTTATATGCTTGCTCTTTACATATTGCTTGAACTTATGTAAAGGTAAGTCAAGCCAAGATTCATTATGGTATCTTATGTGTTGTGTATGCCCAGCAAATACTTTAAAGACGTGTAGTCTTAAAAACGCTGCGACAAAAATGTAATATGTGTAAATTTAGTTTATCTATGTTGTGTAGTTATTTATTAAGTAAAATGCTTCGTTGTATCATGAATGATTGTTTGTAAATTGCATCCTATTCCATTGGCGTCACAGTCGGTTTCACTCTATCCGCAGCAGGCGAGGCGAAGCCAGTCGTCGTTCTTGCCTTATCCTACTCAGTTCCGCTGTCATCATCCTGAAATTTTACTTTTTTTTTAGAAATAAATTGACATACGATATCCTGTGGTGTAATATTTCGTGATTTGTGATGGGTGGTGTAGTGTGACATAATATGGTGTGCGGTGCTGTCTGGTGTCGTGTTATATTATGTCGCATGGTGTTATATTGTATCATGTCGTGTCATGTTATGTTGCATGACATTGTCATGCACATTGTGTTCTATTATGTATTGTTATATGATGGTGGTGTGTTATGCTGTTTCGTGTTGTGAGATGTGGTGTATAGCGGTACCTGGCCAGCAACAGTAGCGCCAGTCCGTCGCAGGCGATGAGCATGTAGAAGACGGAGCGCCAGCTACCGTGGCCCGACACTAGCCCGGCCAGCAATGGGCCCACGGCCGCACCTGTCCACACAACACATATGTTTGTAAAATAAACTGTTGTAATGAAAGTTAAGTGGAACCTGTCGCCCAGGTACGTTTGCAAGGCCTGTCAATGCGTTGCCAGTTATACGGATTAAGATGGTTTCTTACTGCAACTGTCAGGACAAGCCAATTGGGGCTGTAGTCAATGACTACAACAGGGCTCTACGACTGATATTTAGTGATCAATTATAGATTTCTGTAAAAGTGAATTCTAAAGGTGTTGCCATCCTCACCTATGCTGCCGGTGCCGTCGACGATGGCCGTGACGGTGGCCACGGCCTTGGCGTTACCCGCCAGGCTGCTATGCGTGCCTGCGGACAACGGCCTCTACATTATAATATTGTAACGCTAAATTATTAGGATCATCTTTTTTATAGCTTTGAAAGATGAGCACTTGGCTGTGATCACACCTCATGGTACACGATGATACAGACTAAGATGGAAAAAACGTTGTAGATTATTAATGGTTTCTACTCTAACACACCGGGACAATATACCGAATATATGAAAGTATATACGGTTAAGAAATCAATTACCCGTCTGTATTTTTGATCCCCTAATTTAAGAAAAAAAAAATCCTCCGGAATGTCGCGGTTAGCGCGTGGAATTGCTAGTAAAACATACACAATAATAGAAAAAGAAACCAGTGGAAGTGTTTGATTCTACTGTTTAACATTTTGGCTTCGAAGAGAAGAGTTCTCCTGTTTATGTGATGAGATGTACGTATGTGGGATTGCATATGTCTCTATGTGCGTACCGAGCTCCGCGCTGACGGCCGTGGTGATGAGCGCGTAGGGTCCGTTCACCAGCACGCCGCCCAGCACCAACAGCGTCACGTTCAGCAGGTACGACGAGGCACCCCACCACTGGTACGCCAGCAGCTGCACACACACCATGTGATCGACATCGCAAACGCCCCAGTCTCTTCTCCGACTCACCAAGGAGATACCAGCATTAAGGCATAAAGGACCAATCATCAATTACGCAAGGTATCGGGATTAAAAACTTGGTGAAAGGAGGTAAACGACATTCTTTACTGTATATTAAAATTTTTGAATCTTTATCTTTTTCCTAACAATGACCAAAAGGTCAAAAATCGTATAAATCATCCCGGGAACCAGGGATGTGCTATGGATAAAAGCAAACAAAACATCTTAGCCTTTTTAGCGGGCAACATATTGCGTTCACGCTTTATAGTCTATAACTCTATATAGATATTGTAGTATAGGTAAAATTATTAAGACGGTGAAAGAGTTTGAAAACGAATGTGTGAGCTTTCTCATCAGTATGCTGCAAAGAACCTGAGCCCTATGTGCTTATGTTTAGTTTAGTGGGTTGCTACTCACGGTGGGAGCGCAAAGTGCGTAGAAGCCGGCGCACACCAGCGCAGGACAGCCTGCGCAGTCCGCCAGGAGCCCGGCGAGTGCGGCACCCACCACGCCACCCACGTCGAACGCCGTGCTCAGCTCGCCCGACTGCTTCGGCGTCAGCGACGCTGCCATTCAAACCCACCATACCATTATCCGTGCCATTTGCGACAATGACAATATCACCCTTCTGCTGAGGTGAAACCCCCAGCACGATTTTCTTATAGGGAAGTAATCGTAACATCAGTTAGAATCAGTCACTGACTGTGCAGTCATTTTCAGTCCTAATGGGCCATTCTTGACGACGGCATTCTATTAACATTAAGCGAATGAATACTCGTTAGCTGGATTATTTGTATAAAAAAAAACCAATGATTTAACCACTTCTGACTAAATTAAATGGGATATTTATTGATAGGATAGGATTATATATATGAGATATACACACTTAAGAAGTTTTTCTGTGACATTCCGACCCATAAACGAGATAAAATACTTTAAAATAGATCACTAATAATATTCCCAAGCCAATGGATGTTCTAAATTCCGTTGCCCAAAAACCTACCGTCTTTTAAGCAATCGCTTGATATACATAGCTACCTTGCGAAATCATATAATACTTTTCAGTAGGCTATTATTCTGAGCCCAAATCCTCAATGTCAAAGGGCAAATGAGTAGTTTTGTTAGCATATTCAAGGTTCTCACTGGAGGAGTTGATGTAGAGCGGCAGCCAGTAGAGGAAGGTGTAGCTGACCAACTTGGCGAAGAACAGCGACAGTGAGAAGTCTAACACGCCGGGGATGGCCAGCGCACGGGACAGGGATATGGCACCCCCCGACCCCCGCCGAGCACTAACAGTTCCACCCAGCAGGGCAGTGGCCTCCGTGGCCGCATCCTCTTGTTGATACTGTATTCAGGAGAACTTGTTATTCCTTATGTTTTAAGAAACCTATACTAGTATCATAAATCTGAACAGTGTCTATTTGATTGAACGAGCTAATCTCAACAACTACTGCTTTGAATAGGAATAATTGGATTAGATAGTCCATTTATGAAAGGCTATAAAACAAAACAGTGAAAATGTACTTATCTTTTAGAAAGCTTTTGATTTGTGACAAATCAAAAGTTTTGTGATAAATCAAAGAAATAATAGGTTATATAAAAATAAATTATAAGTGAGTTAGTTTAATGGCGTAGATCCTGTTATGTCCTTGTTTGGGTATAGAGTTGACTTCGTCTATAAATTACTGTTACTCGTATCACAACACGCCATCGTTATTCGTTAGCGTTTTCCCCTCCCCCCCTGCGCCCAAGCTTGAAATTAGGCGGGCATTATCTCTATTACAGACTAATCTAATCATAGATAACTGCCTCGTTGGTCTAGTGGTTAGCATGTTCGACTACAGACATGAGGTCCTGGGTTCGAGTCCCGGGTCGGGCCAATTCAAATATCAATATTGAGTTTTCTATTAAGATTTTCTCAATATTTGCCCGAAGTTGGGAATTTGGCGGTGTGATCCACCCCCGTGCCTCGGAGAGCACGTTAAGCCGTCGGTTCTGCGCCTGATCTCTCTCCGGTCGTGTCGGATTGCCGTCACGTCGGACTTGCTACTTACTTACTTAGTTACTAATCATAGATTAAAATTCATCTTCGCATTTTTGCCTTTCTAATGGACCCGGTTAGGGCTACTTCGGTTGGATGGCTTAAAAGTTTATAACAGATAGGTACAACCAATATTCGCTTTATATATATATATGTATAAACATAGATAAGATACAGGTCTACAACAACTAACATAAGGCCATACAACTAATGAAGTACAAAATTGAAAACTGATTGGTACAAAATTGTTTTTATAATACAATCTAATTACCGACTTGTTGAGATTTTTAACATTGACCTCTGTTATAGCTTTGACATCGTAACTTCTGTAAACATTTCATTCTGTTTACATTACATTCAATATGTTGACTACATTATAGAGTTGTAACTACACTGTAATGAAGAGAAATACCCTGACCGGGCAAAATGTGTGTGCCGTACGGACATAGATATCACGATAACATATCTGTTTAAATAATCTTTGTTCATCAAAGCTAAACTTATTGTAAACTCATATTGATCAGTGTGTCTCTGTACTTCGTAATAATGGCCTTCAATTATTTATCCACCGTGCCATAAGTTTATGATAAATGAATATGACTCCATTAAAATTCAACATTCCCTTTAATATGTTTCAGAATTTAAGTTATATTAGCAAACCTATCGATGGCATAAGTTGAATCACCGCCTTCATTACGATAATGAGAGCTGAGATTCAATTTACTGTCAGAGATGAAATTGGAAGGCTTATATGTTGGAATTTTTAATACAAGTTTGACACATTAGCAAATAAATTAATGTATTATTAAAACACTTTGAGAGGGCAATGCTTGGAGTTGTTTCTGCGCAATCAAATTAGAAATTAGGAGATCCCTAATATGAATAGTTACTGATAGTCCTATGAATCGCTAGGTCGAAGTGGCATATAATTCAACTAATCAATAGACGTTGGGACTTGAAAGTGGTGGAATGGTGATCCTGCATCGGAAGACGCAGTGTAGGAAAGTCCCCCAGAAGATGTGCCAACGACGACATGAGGATTGGTAGCATTGGGTGCAAGCGGCACAATGTCAGGCTATGTAGGCAATATTGTGATTTCTATATTCTTTCGAAAGAGTGGAGGAGAGTGGCCTCCTTATGCAACACTGTTATTTCCTTGAAAGAGGATAACGCGTGGCGGAGGGAGGACGCTCCTCTTTTACGGCGCAGATGGTTAGTAGGTAGGAGGCGTAGGTTTCCACTTCTGGCCCCTTCCTAACTTGAGTAGATTGTCCAGTAGTATTCTGGTGCTACAATAAAGGATAAGGAGGATATCGCTGGATTTTAGAGGGTATACTCGTATGCCATTGAGTCCCACACCCGATTGGATTAAGTCTGGTCGGGATGTAAAACGCATTTTACTGCGTGAAAAAGAAGGACGCTCATCGGTGAAGCGACGACGCATCTTTTTGAGCCAACTTGTAAAAAGAATATGTTAATTCTCCATATGTTAATTCTCCATGTTGGATCAAAGCGGCTACGTGTGATAATGTGCCATGTGTAGTGTGATGGTGCGGTGCATGCGGTGACTTACCGGCGCAGAGTTGGCGGAGTGGCGCGAGGGTCGCAAGCTCGCCGCCTGCAACATGCTGTTAGTCAGGGCCTGGTGCTGAGTTACATCACAAATACAACGAGAGCAAGAGCGGCTTATTTGTAAAGTTAGCGAAACCAGACTAATTTACAGACAATTAGTAGTCGAGCGATTCGACCTATTTAAAAGACAATGCTGTTTGCAAGATGTATTTAATACAAGAGAGCTTTTGATTTGACTTGAAAGAAACTTCTTAGAAATATTGGAAAACATTTCTCTTACCATTTATTAACCACTGTTTCAAAACTTTATTGATGCCGTTCTTTCTCTCGCGGGTGTACATATTACATTCTAAAAGGTTCAAATTAGTTTGCCATAATTAATATCAAACAAATTGTGGATGTTAAACAATATTGGAGCAGTTAATATCGGCACTACTGAACAAACTAGAGTTGCAAGGAGATATTCACCTAAATGCCTAATTAATCACATTTCATGAACAAAAAACCTTAAATGAAGGAAGTTGTCATCTTGAAAACCAAATATTGAATTAAACTAGAAACTAGTACCAGTTTAAATGTTTCATTCTATTTCTTTGGTGAACCGTATTAATGTTGTTATTTCTTACATTATTATTAACTACATTAAGCATTAGTAATTTAAATTTAGGGTGAACATGGAGGTGTTATCGTGTCAAAAGTTACAGCTTTGGACTGTGCAATATTTCTTTATGGGAAACATACCTGATCACCGACTATCACTTGAGTGGGTTCCTCTTCGTCATCAGATCGGTTGGACTGCCTACTCGGCTGGAAATGTTGGTGAACTTTACACAAAAATAGTGAAGGTGTGTTGCAGGGTGGTATCATAGCTCCTATACAATTGCTTCTTTATATTAAAAATTATGACAATATACACAAATGCAAATACACGTTACTTATAATTGAAAATATTTTAAAATTTCCGCAACCCTTTATTTGTGGGCTATTTATCATAGCATAAATATTTAAACGAAAAAATTTACTCAAATAATCATCTCGGAAGAACATAATGTAATGTAGCACTCACAGGTCTGTCAACGGATAATCCCACGTGCTGCGGTTCTGGAACGAGGACCAGGAAGACCAGGAACCCTACCACACCCATGACCAGCGCCGGGTACACAAACGATAGTGCCCAGTCAGTCTCTACGTACTTCGTTGCCATTAACGTACCTTGAAGAATAAAATAATTACCGTAACAGTACATAATGTATAGTTGAAAATGTTTATTGTATCTTCACATAAATACCAATAAAATGAAAAACTTGAACTGATTCTATTATCGATTTTGATAACTCTTTACATCAATGGGGATACTTTATACCGCAGCACCAGAAGAACCCCTAAATAGGCGAAAAGGGACAACCAGTAGAGAAAAGGAGGAAATACAGGACCCGGAAGGGGAAGAAGAAGGCTGCCCATGCCGCAAGGACGCCGCTGTTGCCGACGGCTCCCCCAAACGATCCTGAGTCGTCCCACCAACACCTACCCCGGCGTCCAGTAACAGAGCCCCCTACCAACAGGCGAGCGGTTAGAAACAACACCACCCGCTACCTTCCAACAAAAGGAGGAAAATATAGCGAGCTCAGACCCAATTCGAATGACGATATTAGGAGCCATGAAGGCGATTGCGGTAACCGCGACTTTACTATCCCGTTGGCCGAAGCCATGAACAAGCTCAACTATCACGTTTAGTGATAAGGCCGCCTTCGCGCATCGTTCCTTGAAAATTTATAATTTGTGTACCTTTTGTGCAATAAAATATTTTGTATGATAATGGGCGTGAGGGTGAAAAAAATGTATTGTTCATTCATATTAAAGTCAATTGGTTTTACCCAGAATGTTTCCTAGGGAGGTGTGCGAGTTCCAGAGGCCGAAGATGAGCCCTTTCTTGGCGCTGCCGAACCACTTGTTGACGATGGCCACGGTACCCGGCCACCCCGTGGTCTGCGCTACTCCTGCGCCCGCCTGCACAATTTGCAAAAATACTAATTTTGATGTGAATCATCTATGCGTGGCGAAGCCTGGCCACGTCGCCTCCATTCCCATTCGGTTCGGCAATATTCAGCCACCCTTCTTAAGTGTATTCAGTGTCTTACTTACTACGTAACCTGTGTTTAACTTAAAATGTCGTAATTTGATGTATGTATCTACATATATATGATGTGTTTTGTGAAATAAAAATTTTATGAATATAGTCATTTGTTTTACATTTTCTTCTATATGCTCCGTTGTCAGTCAAGAATGGTGTGAGAGTAACGCGCTGCATAAAAGGCACTCCTTTTCTATTTCTCTATCCCTTTTAGAATGAGAATCCGTACCTGAACGAGTAAGTAAAAGGAAATCTCGTGGATGTTCAATGTTCGCCCCAATCCGAACAAATAGCAGAATATAGCTGACACTAACATGCCCAGGGACAGGAAGTACCTCAGGTCCACTCTTTCAGCCACCATGCCTGTATTAGAAACATTAGGAGGTCATATGAAGGTCGAAAATCTTTGTACATTCGGTAGTATTAATTATAATTAAATAAGGTAAAAAGAAATGTTTAAGATATATAATTGGAATCGACGATGACGAAACCATAAAGTTGAACATTTACATTAATTTCTTTGTGACTTCTTACATTTTGCCGATTAATATAATCTAGAAAAAAGATTAACAGACAAAAAAGAAAAACAATGTGGCATTTTTGATAACTGTTTACCGCCAAAATTGAGCGATGCTAGACTACACATGGATTCTTGGTAACAGTCACGGTATCTAATCCTGTGAAGGCACAGCTAGCTTCTCATAATAAACTAGGCTCTAATAGGTTTTAAAACTTACCTGACACAAACATGGCGCCGGCATAACAGAAGAGAAAGGCCGAGTCCAGAGTCCCGAGCAGTGTGTTAGCGTCTGTCGTGTCTGAAATACAACTACCATTAGCTTTATCAATCTGTTGATATAAGAGTTTTAGTATAAGCCTACAAATTTAAAGCACCACGTAACCGTTCGTAGCTCAATGCGCGATGGGTCAAGACATTACTAGTCGCAGGTTCGAATCCCGGGGATACATCACTTCAGTGGCGATATTATATTTTCTTATTCGTTTAGCATAATATAATTATTAGTTCATTTTGTTTTTAACGTCCTGACATTGGCAAGGGCATTTATCATTTAACTGTGGGTGTAAATGGTCAGTCAAGTGTGCAATTTTAAGAATGTTAGATGACCGTCGTTAAGAAATCATAGTTTGGAATCGTAAATCCAAATAATTTTAATTGTCAGAACAGTTTTAGCACTTAATACATTACAGACGTGCCGAAGGGGGTAAGCGCCAGAAATATTAAGTTCGTTTTAAGATTTCCGTGATTTGAATTCCACTTTTACGTAGTAGCAACTAACGACTGTAACTTTCTCAGTTAATAGCCTAAAGATACGCCTTTTCTGGCACGGATTAAATTGTGTTCAACTATAAAGCAGCATTGTAAACCCTGAGTTCACCTGGGCTAGCCTTCCGAGGCTTGGTCGGGTGTTTGTCATATCATCACAACAAAACCCTCCTGGCGCTCAAAGCATGAAGCATGATTAAATAATTCATAGTATTTTCCGTGTTCGTTAATTAGACTCCCCTCCTATTTTATATGTATGCATTAAGTGTCACTGTAAGACATAACACTGTTTACTATACCTTTAAATCAATTGACTAGCTAACTATATACAATAGCTAGCTATGTATCCCTAATATATGCCCACTAATAGTTCTACTCGGACCCATTTGACATATATAATGTAGTCTTTAAACTGCCAAGGGATTTGTGACTCTTATCTGCACACAGAAAATGCAGCACAAGTATTTAGTTGTGTCGGAATTTGCTGTTCCCCTCTCGTGATTCTGAACTGTGTATTGTTTTGTAATTCAAATAGTTAAAGAAATATATTTCATATACTAATGTAGGAAACAAAAGCGGGCAATCACGTTTTGCACTCCGACCAAATGAGTCACTAGACCCTCGTTGTAAATTTAAAATAGTGCTAACTATCTTGCCGATTCAGGCACAAGTAAAAGACTTAGAATAGAATAGAATAATAATTTATTTGCCCAAAAACACATTTGAAAATACATACAAAATGTCAAAAGTACAAATGGTCAGCCAATGATTGGCATGCAAATATGTTATATAAAGTCAAGACATATCATACTGACATAAACATTATTAAATTTACATAAATTAAAGTCAAATTACTCAAAATATTCCATTACTACACAAGAAAAAATAATATTCAATATTAAAAGAAAGTCAAAGAAGAAATTATAATAGATATTCGTCCACGTCGTAGAATGTCCTTTCCAGCAACCAGTCTTTAAACTTTTTCTTAAATATAAAGCCATCTAGGTTTTGAAAATTTGCTGGTAATTTATTAAATAATTTCACCGCCATGAAGTACGCCTTCTTTTTGTAGGTACTCTTACATGTTTTATTTATCACCAACTTATTGGGAAATCTTATTGTTCTGCCTGTGTTATTACCGTCATTTTTCTCGAAATATTTAGGATTCTCTTTTACAAAAACACAGGCATCTTTGATGTACATGCACGGTAGTGGTAATATACATAATCGTTTAAAAAGAGGCTTACAACTTTCTAAAGGCCCTACGTTGCAGATAGCCCTTATGCATTTCTTTTGAAGGCGAAATGCTCTATTGACGTCCACAGAATTACCCCACAGTAACAAACCATATGATAGAACAGATGCTACATACCCATGATATGCACTTAAGGCCGCATTCATTGATACCGTTTGGACCAAACGCCTTAGGGCATAAATAAATCTGTCTAACTTTGTGCAAACATAGTCAATGTGGAATTTCCAATTACAATTCTTGTCATAAACTATACCTAAGAACTTTAACTTGTCAACTTCATCAATTTTTATATCGTCATATGTAATAGTTTTTGGTAATGTAACCGCGTTATAATTATTAAATTGCATCAATTTTGTTTTACTCAAGTTTACTTGTAGTTCATTGTCATTAAGCCATTTTATAACATCTGTTAAAGCATCATATATTTCCTTATCATATGTCATTTTATTTTTACATTTAATTAATATTGTTGTATCGTCCGCAAATAATACATAGGGATGATTGGTTGCCGACGTAATATCATTGATATAAGTTAAAAAGAGAAATGGTCCTAATATACTTCCTTGCGGTACTCCTTTTTTAGTACATGTATATTTTGACCTATACACTTTCCTTATACCGTTTTCTATCTTTGCAACTTCTGTGCATACCTTTCTGTCATGTAGATATGATTTCATCCATTCATGGGCGTTTCCTCTTACACCATACCTGTATAATTTGTCTAATAGTATATTGTGATTAACAAAGTCAAACGCTTTAGTCATGTCCAAAAATATAGCAGTAATTGGTATTTTGTCATTTAGGCTATCATCAATTATTTTACTCAAGTAAAAGCAGGCTTCTGTGGTAGAACTATTATTACGAAATCCGAATTGTTCATTGACTAACAAATTTTTTGAATCGAAAAAAGTTTTTAGACGTTTCAACATTGTTTTTTCTACAATTTTTGCCAGGATAGGTATAAGAGTTATAGGTCGATAATTATTAATGTCACTCCGATCGCCTTTTTTAAATAAGGGTTTTATTAAAGAAATTTTTAAATTAGCAGGGAAAACTCCTTGTTCAAATGACTTATTCAAAATCATTGAGAGAGGATTGCAAATATAGAATCCGCATTTTTTTAAAATGTCTGTTCTAATATTATCGTAGCCCACAGCTTTTGTATTATTTAATGTTTTTAAAATTCCTAAGATTTCATTTGGGTCTGTAGGAGCTAAAAATATAGTATTTTTATTTGTCAGACAAGAATTGCTGGACGATTTAGTAGTTTTCTTTAAATTATCACCTACGTTAGTAAAATAGTTATTAAAGAGTTCACAAATTTCATTGGGATGATTAAATGTCACGTCGCTGCTCTTAAGGAAAGCAATGTCAATATCATTGGTCATTTTACCTAAATTATCATGAACCAGGTCCCAAGTTGCTTTACATTTACTTCTTGCAGACTTGCAGACTTCTTCCAAATGCTAACGCTTATTTGCTTTCTTGACACTCGGTGCACTAAACCGAACGTATTAGCGCCAAAATACCCTATTTATAAGTCGCAACTGAGGCTGGCAATCGTAACTATCTTTGTAAGTAACCGCGTTGGGGGCGTATCTTTATTATATCTATTCCATTATTATCCTTTACAATATTTTTGTCCTTTTCTAATATCTATCCTTTGTACCCATTGTTATTTAAATATTATTAAATGCGAACAAGTATTATAAAATAAAATTTTATATGTTATTATTTTAAAACCGCCAAGAACGCCGGCAACATTCGACTAGCTCATCCAAGTCTTAGTTGACAAATCGTCTTATGTTTAAATTCTTCTTCTTTGTAGATACATGAAAGAGGAAAATGCTAGTGTACAGAGTTTTGTTAAATCTCAAAAGGATTTCAATAACAACTTCCAGGCGACTTTACTTTTCCTGTTTTCAATAAATTTAATCATATTTCAACTTAATTCTTCAAAACTATACGAAATCTAGACAAGTTATATATGTAAATGTCGCTCATGAATCACTCTATCTATTAATAATAGCCGCATAAAAATCATTTAAAGTAGTTTTAGAATATATCGCGAAAAGACAGACGCCGGGAAAAAAAAATATTTTATATTATGTTGGGATACAAAAATAGCAAACTATTTGTGATTTTTCCTTAATACAATTAGTGGCCTACTTCCTCTTTGTCTGTTCGCATCAAGAAGCGACCGACACAGCGGTTTGGGAGCGCTTGACCCACTTCGAGTGACCGAATTGCCTTCATTATTTAATTATTACTTTGTCTGCGTTCGAGTTCAAGTAATATTGTATAACTGATAACGGCTTATTTAACAATATATCGGTAGTAAATAGACACAGTTCGCGAACAAATAAACTGATTTTAGAATTAAAACGAGAACAGATTATGTGTGATAGTCAAGGAGATAAGCTTGCAAAAAATCTATAACTGTTATTAAAACAGAAATTACTTTTGCGAATGTGATTTTTATATTGGATAAAACATTGAGAATGAGTATAGGCTATATACAATTATGTTACGACCAATAAGAGCGGAGCATTAATGCAAATATCGCAAAAATGGGAAAAATTTAACATTTTGAAGAGCTTCCTTTGCTTATGCTGCATAAACAGCATAAGACTGAATATTTCCTCTTAAAAAGTTCTAAAAAGGAGTCCATTATAGTATAAGATACAATAAAATTTGTCGGTATAAATTTTAAATACTCATAACATTATTGTTTAACGATGGAAAAAAAGTGACAATATTTGGGAAAGTGAAAAAAAAGATAATAGAAGAAGAATGTTGTCAGGGGCATTTTGAAAAACGAGCTAAAGATAGGATGATGGGGAAAAAAGGTAAATGATTGTAATAAGTAAAGCGATATTGGAAAATATATTGCAAAATGCTGAGTGGAAGCTTTATTGGCTGTCCTTATAATAGCATGTGTCAATCTTTTTAGGTTCTCTCACTATAACCGATTTTATTTTGTATTTTCGTTCGTTATGTTGCGTGAGACAAAAAAGTTCTACCCATCTTGTGACACCTTCATTATCCTATAAAAAGTGGTTTCGTTCGTCTTTAAGAGAACTTATTCTTTATAATCACAATATACGTACACCTAATCTATTGAGTCATAATCAATCTTTATCTATATGTAAATCAATTGCTGTTAGTTAGTCTCGCTAAAATTCCAAAACAGTTCGGACTAATTTGGTTAATTTTGGATTTGAATCAGTTGTTGCAGTCCAGGGAAAATTTAACAGGTTAATAAATACGAAAAAAACTGCTTGAAATATAGAAAAAACAACAATTTCGCTTTCCCTTAGATACTATTCCTACCTGACAAACATTTAATGTTCGTCCCGTAATAGTTAGAAATCAAATTGAATTGTAAAGAATACGTTTGTTTATTTTTTTCACTTGTTTTTCACATTTCACAATGACAACCAACAATTTCTGATTACAACTATAATACTTGATAGATTTTGAGTCTGGGGATAAAGGTCGCGTTATTTGTTACGAATTTATATTTTTCGGTTTAGTTTTGACCACATTTTTGATCAAAGTTAAACATTCTGCGATTATCATTCAGCTTTTTTATTTATTGGTGCTGAGGGGGTATGAAGTTTGCCGCGTCAGCTAGTATTTCATATTTTTATAGGCACTGTTTCCCATATCATGTTTAACTGTACTAAAATATCTCATCTATATATGACATTGTCCCTTCCACATTTCCTTTTCCTTTAAATGTTACGTATTTCTTAACCCTTGTATATAATCCCTAATGTAAATATCCTTGTAAATTTATTAAGTAATTTTTTTGTAAAAGTAGTCATCATCTGTTTATTTTACATTGTGTTGTCTCTTAAACTTTTTTTTAACTTTGTAATGGTGGTGGTGATTGTAAATAAAGTGTCAACTATTTGTAAATTATCAACATTTTGGTTTGAAATATCATAAACCGAACCACCTCCTACGTGCCTTCTTCAACTAACATGACACTGGCGAAGTTGCGTGCGCCTTGTTACATGTGAAAGCCAAATATAAGAAGAAGAAGAAGCTGCAAATGTTTAATTGGTGATTATATTACACGGTTTGAAATGAGGGACGAGGTAGCGACATTCGCGACAATAGATTGGATATTCTAGTACTTACTAAAAGGAGCCCAGTTACACCATTGGTCATCCCCAGGCCTGACCCCGGGTGGTGGCGTCAACCCGGTGCAGTTCTGATGCAGCACACTCTTCACCACTGAGATGGGCTTGCGAGTCAGGTGATATGTCATGTATGTGAAATATGTGAGAACGAGAATACTGGCTTGGTACCTGGAAGGAATTATCTTACACTATAATAATAATAAGTAATTACTGATTTTGTGGGAATATGTGGAAAACAGAACCAAGGGATCATTTAAATTTATACTTTTGGAGATTTCGGAAAGTTTATCCCAGATTATCAGTGAATAAAATTAGATATGATTACTAAAAATGCCCATCTGCCTCATTGATCTAGTGGTTAGCTTGTTCGACTACACATATGAGGTCCTGGGTTCGAGTTCCGGGTCGAGGGTGGTGAGTCTATGCTCCCAAAACCCTCTCTCATATGAGCGAGGAGGCCTGTACCCAGCAGTGGGACGTTAATGGGCTGCTACTTACTTTTTCTACTAAAAATGCTTTGGATTTCATAAGAAATCACGAGGGCATGAGAGTAACGATCTAAAACTATCCACGCATTATTGCCGAGCGGGGTTTATTGTAAATTCTGACGAAAATAAAAAATAGAATATATTTTATATAGGTATATAGATGAGCATTGTCTTCACTAAAACTATCTCATTTATTAACTTATAAAATACTTCATAAAGACCAGATTTCACTTAAGGTTTGGTTCTAAAATCGTAATTAGCACCAATGACCGTTTAGTCGTTGCTGTATCGTCATTGGAACTCATTATGACATATAATTTAAATAAATCACATTACGTATCGCCGTTTAATCTCTGAGCATGTAATCTAATTAAAAATCAATTGTTTCATCCGTTATCGCATTGTACATTGTATGACGTCATTATTATACAGAGTAATATTACTAAAATTGAGAAAGGTATGCTTAGATGGTTTGGGCACGTGGAGAGAATGAATGAAAGGGGACTGACAAAAAGGATTTATGAGTCAAGAGTGAATGCGAAAGTTGGAAGGGGAAGACCAAGGCGAACGTTCCTGGATCAAATCCAGGACATTTTAAATAACGGCCGGGTCAAGAGTACTCTAAACCGACGAACTTGTATGATGAATGAGAATGAAAGAAGCGAAGGAGATATGCAAGGATCGTGGCAAGTGGAAGGATGTTGTCTCTGCCTGCCCCGAAGGGAATGAGGCGTGATGCTATGTATGTATGTATGTAATATTACACGCTGTAGTATCTAACAGTTGGCGGTATATTTTTATTCTGCCATGAAGACGTACGTGAAACACTTACGAAGCATATTTTGTTTATTTTTGCAAACTAGAGAATATACGTATGTCGAGTCCAATTTTAAGTGAAATACGCGGAAAATAGGTGTTTTTTTTTTTAATTATGATAAAGTTTTTTTTCGCTGTTCTTTATACAAAAATTTTATTTAGTCACACATACATATACTGCTCACTGAGTGACTGACTGATCACAAACTATATATTCACGATTCAGCAAAGCAATGATTTTAGAATGATTGTGAGTGAATAACACAATCAGTTCGATTAGAAAGCTGAGGTCCCGATATCGATTTCGGACAGAACAAATTTAATAAATAATATTTTGTATTTTGTCTGAGTCTGGACTCGTGGGTACAGTCTTCGGCCGTAATTGCATTGCAGAAAGATGTTGTGTAAAATTTATTTAACAGATAAGTGCGCAATAATATAAGAAGCGATTAAATCACTGGGCATAACTATAACGAAAATTCGACTGTCTTAGTTATGATAAACGCTTCTTGGAGTAAAAAGGAATTCCAAATAATGCATAATAGGCATGTAAATTCTAATTTAAAACGGCCACGCTTTCGATACCGATAGCATCGTGTTACATAGAAACAGTCGGCATTGTGAGTCATAACTGTACAGTCATACATTACTGTGTCAGCTGTGGTAGTCAGTTACCTATACCTACTAATTTTTAATCATTATAAAAGCACGTATTTTGCCATCAACATCAAAATATTATTCCCTAAAGTAGGCTCATCTGTCTTCTTCCAACTCGAGTTCCTCATGCTTGAAGCTCGTGTCCCTATATTGGAGCGTGCGGCATTCTTTCACCAACGCCTTCCATCTCGTTCAGTCCTCAGCTGTTTTCAAAACAGCAACAAATGGGAGACCCATCATCGCTTTGTACTGGTCAGATTAGCGGCTAGATGATCGGCTATGTGGTCTTTAGTCATCTACCGTGTAGCGATTAACTTACTAGGAGGGCATTGGGCAATGTGAGCAAAATAACTTAGGATATTTTGAAAGCACTTCTATCTAGTGTAATGTCACTAGATGACACTACACTGAAGACATCCCGGACGTCAGTCTGTAAGAGATTAGTATGGCTTTCAAACAGATGAAGAACAGCAAGGCACCAGGTGATGATGGAATCACAGCAGAACTCCTGAAGGCGGGTGGAAAACCGATGCTCAAAATCCTTCAGCGGATGTTCAATTCCGTCATCCTCGATGGCAGAGTGCCGGAGGCATGGCACAGGAGCGTGGTAGTGTTGTTCTTCAAGAAAGGCGACAACACCTTATTAAAGAACTACAGACCTATCGCGCTGCTAAGTCATGCCTACATACTGTTCTCGAGAGTCATTACGAATCGTCTCGCTCGCAGATTTGAAGACTTCCAGCCCCCCGAATAAGCCCGTTTCCGAAAAGGCTTTAGTACCATAGACCACATCTTTACGCTGAGGCAGATTATACAGAAGACGCAAGAGTATAATCGGCCACTTTGCTTAGCGTTTGTGGACTATGAGAAAGCCTTCGATTCGGTGGAAACCTGGGCCGTGTTGAGATCTTTACAGAAATGCCGAATTGACTACCGGTACACACACGTGTTGAAGTGCTTGCACGAAAACGCCACCATGTCAGTCCGTTTACAGGACCAAAGCACAGCGTCTATCCAACTGCAGCGTGGAATGCGACAGGGAGATGTTATTTCCCCGAAACTCTTCACCGCGGCTCTGGAAGACCTTTTTAAGCTTTTGGAGTGGAACGGACTGGTCATCAACATCAACGACGAGTACATCACTCATCTACGGCTTGCCGATTACGTAGTCTTTATGGCAGAGACTCTCGAAGACCTCAATACAATGCTCGATCAAACCGCCACACCCAATTATCGTTGAGAACTCAGCTCTCGACATAGTTGACGCGTACACATACCTGGGACATATAGTCCAGCTAGGTAGGTCCAATTTCGAGAAGGAGGTCGACCGCCGATTCCAACTCAGTTGGACAGCGTTCGGAAAACTACGCCAGATATTTTCGTCCGATATTCCTCAGTGCCTGAAGACCAAAGCCTTCGAACAGTGCGTGTTACCAGTGATGACATAAGGTTCCGAGACGTGGTCGCTGACTATGGGCCTCATTCGGAAGCTCAGAATCACTCAGCGTGCAATGGAGAGGGCTATGCTCGGAGTTTCTCTACGTGATCAAATCAGAAATGAGGAGATCCGTAGCAAAACCACAGTCACCGACATAGTCCTACGAATCGCAAACCTGAAGTGGCAATGGGCGGGGCACATAGTCTGAAGGACCGATGGACGTTGGGGGCTAAAGGTTGGAGTGGCGACCCCGCATCGGACGGGCGCAGTGTAGGCATGCCCCCCACAAGGTGGACCGATGATATAAAGAGGGTCGCCGGTTGCCGTGGCTCCAGCGGCGGCGGCGCAAGATCGGGCCTTGTGGACGTCATTACGTGAGACCTATGTCCAGCAGTGGACGTCCATCGGTTAAAGCGACGACGACGACGTCGACGACGACTTCTATCTATCTCGTGGTCGGGCCCATCTAGGCAGTGGATGCAACTCGAGCCTTACGGATCTTTTGAATGCGCCCCATCTCTATTTACCCTCAAAGATCCATTCTAGTGATTTAAAGGTGTGCGTTAGGTTGAAGCCGTTAATGTTATCTGGTTGCGGATATGCCACTCCCAGTAATCAGTAATCGCGTTTTCACAGTAGGTGCCTGATGAATCTACCGCAATGCCCATGGTTCTCTTCACTGTCCTTGGTATATGCAATATCATTCTCAAGCATCACATTGGCATGTGCATCTATCTGTCTATAGATGAGAAACCAACAACTGTTTGGGAAAGTTGATTCTAATGAGACGACACTAACAAGAGACACAATAGTGACTCTTTTGAACACTGTTTGTTTTTGTTTTGCTTACAGGTTAGTGCTTAACTGTGATCTCACTTAATGGTAAGTGACGCAGTCTAGATTTTAGCACATTAACCTGGTATGTGTTAAGTAGAATTCCATTTAACGGTTTCTACCGAGAATTGTAAGTATACATTTTTCTGATGACACAACACTAAAGAGGTATGGCAGAAGCCTCTCATCAATACAGACTAGATTACCTAAAAAAGACTATTTCTTAAATTTGATGTATGGCGAATCAAATCTGAGACCTATGTCAATAAGTACTTGCATCATTCTGTAAGTGCAGGAAATAGGAAATTCATGTATTTCTTATCACCATTTCATTTGATAACATTACATTCAATTTACTAGACATAAAATACTATCAGACATCAATTAATCATATCAAGAATCATGAAAGAAATAAAATTTTATTTTCAAAAGCAATATTTATCATTGTTTTCACACTAAATATATCAATTCTTAAGATAAGAAAGTGAAACTATTTTTTTAATAACATTTGTTTTTATACAATTATAAACATACATTCATTTTTTGTGAGATAAAAACAAGTAGCAGCTTATTAATATCCCACCCATGGAGACAGGCCACCTCATTCATTGGATAGAGGAATTTCAGAGCATTGACCTACCACATCACTCCTTTGTGGGCTGGCAGACTTACATAGGCCGCAGTTACTCCCGAAATATGTGGGTTGCCTCATAATAATTTCCTTCACCAAAACGTACATTAATGATTTTCACAAAAGTTCCTGCTAAGGATCAAATACATACCAAGGATAAATTCATGATTTTTAACAAGAACCTATGTGCTAATTGAAATAAATCTACTGAAATTTAAAGAATTCCTTAGATAATTCAAAAAGTTTACTAAAATTTATATTGCCAACATGTGGGCAAAAAAAGGGGCACCCAACTGAGTTTTTTGTAGGTAACCTAGTAACTATAGATTATAAGTCATTCTGTAATAATATTAGTCATACATTGGAAACAATATAAAAATGGTATAGCTATTCCAAACTGCTGTGAAAATCTACTTGAATAAAAAAAAACTATCCATTAGGCTACCAATTTTTGGAGAAATGATGTTACATTCTAATGAAAACCCATTAAATGACTCATTCCAGTGTTACTAGCTAACAAAAAACAAATAACCTTGTTCAAGCATTGTTTGAAGCACAATTGAAAAGTAGGAAACCAATTAAAGAAACATTGTTTAGTTTTTGTGTGAAAAAAATATGTGAATTATAAGAAGCACCAAACTATAAAAAAATACTTTTGAGCATTATTTCTGTTTAACATTTTAGACTGTAATTGCACCTGTTAGTGTGTGATAATATAGTCTCTGATGTTAGCATGCTTATCTTGTAAGTGATAATTTGCCAATGGTTTCAATGCACCAACATATGGGATTACAAATTTTATGATTGGTTTCCCACCTCTACTGGTAGGGTGGTAACTAGCTACGATGGAAGCATCCCATCAATCCACACCCAGACAAATTACAAAATACTCTTTTTAAAAGTTTTCTCTACAGGAATTGATACCACCATCTCAAATAGCGTAGCAATTACTCACACCATTATGCCAGTGATACTAATTTTTTTTATACCTTTTCAAGCAAACGAGATTGTAAGTCTAGGCTATGAAAATATTGAATAATAAAATTATAAAATATAGCATTCTATCATTTTTGCCAAAAACTAGAATTCATAAAAGACAAATATTTGTATAGTATCTGTAGTTCCGATTTCGAGGTTTTTGTATTTAGAAAATAACAAATCCTTAAACTGTTAATAACAATTATAAATAAGGCGGAGGAAAATTAATTACATAAAGTTAGAAATTTGAAAGGTGTATTACCATCTTAGTCTATTTATTTGAAGTCGAGGACACATCCAAGTATTAAATTTTTGCAAACATTGGATGCCGATCGGCGCTTCTCTGCTCACACCTGTCATTTTTAAACAATTTAACCACTTTCCTCTCATATAATCTATTTAAATAGTCCCAAAATCCGAATCAAATTATTCAGCGCACACTCATTTTCGCAGCCTTTGTATACATCATAAAAAATGTTTGTTTGTAAGCAATCTAATAAATTTTAGCGGAAACTCTTAGTATTAATTTTAAAACGTGTTATTAATACGTAATAAAATAAGCTTTGTACGTTGTATTACTGTCCCTTTGTTGTATCGTGTATTTGTTTCTTTATTTACTATTGTTTAGTTCATATCATACGTGTTGCACTTTAAATTCGCTCTCAAATCTCACTTCACACACTTTTGACACGTCCACATTTCAAATGGCCTTTTTACAGACTAATAATAATACTGAAATTAAAGAATAGAGTAATGAATAAGTAAACTCAGGGTATGGATGACTCGATATTTATAAATGACACATGAACGAGCGAGAAACATCGAGACTTTAATATACCGAGACATCGATGTTATGAGTATAATAGTGGAGTATCGAGGAAGTGTGAAAGTAGCACCAGTGACCGAGAAGTTAAGAAGTGGAAGGCTATCCTGGTATGAGCATGTCATGAAAAGGGAAGGCCCTAAATATGAAAGTAAGCGGCAGGGCCGGGAGAGGGCGACCAAAAAAAGTATTAATGAGGATATGTGTGTAAGGGGTGTGAATGTAGAAATAACAGCGGATAGAGTGAAGTGGCGAAAAGAAACATGCTGTGCCGACCCCACCTAGTGGGATAAGGGCAAGTAAATGATGAGTGGAGTATCGATATTTCTTTATACAAGAGTTCAATCAATATAATTATGGTATTCTGAAGATGCCACCATATAAAACAAAATTTCTTCATTCCATACAAAAAGTTTTTCTTGTAGGCTTGTACCAGAAGGTTACTTTTCATTTTTTTTTTAATAAATGGCTAATATATTGTTTTACTTACCAGATTAATAATCCATGATTTTTTGGATACATCTCCACCTCGAATAGTGGAATACTTACTAACGTGTAGAAAATTCTCGAAAAATCATTGCGACTTCTTTCAAAGAATTCGTACAATTGAAATAAAATTCAGCATAAATATTCCTGCCGCGATGTAGAGGCTTACTAACAACGGATTTTCCCATATTTTCATGCGTCCTCAATATATAATCGAAAAACGATCACTACTGACACGGCATCTCGTAAATTAATTACTCAATTGACTTGAAATTCCGCATACATCTTCATTTCGTGGTATAAATTCTTACAACTAATGAATATCTTCATATTAAGGGCGAGCTAGTCACAAATAAACAAAATATATATGATCCCATTATTCTGATGTCGCCAACACATGCATAACATTTAATTAATGCAATAATGTTTGTTAATGATCTGTGTAATTAAATGAGGCTGTTAGTATGCGTTATTTAAAACACAAAATTAAGGAACGTTTACGATTTAACACAATAATGTATACTTTTGTAAGTAAATTGATTTGATTGAATTTTTAAAATGAAGTAGTATCTATAGTATAATGCATCAGCTATGTGTAAGTATTTAATAGTATAATGTATAAGTGTTTCGAAATATAAAATAAATCAAACTCTGAGTTTGTTATAAAGAAAAAACAAAATAAACTAATCTTACTTATGTTACCAATCTATCTATATTATATAAGCGTCAACGCAGTTATTTACTCAGCATGAAATATCCGAAATCATAGGTCTGATTGACTTTAAACTCAGCATAGGTAATCCTTTTGCAAAGTAGACGTTTACTAAGAACGGATTTCGTGTGTTTATATCTTTGCTTCTGTGAGGCCTGTCTGCGCGAGTTTTTATTGACATTAAACAAAATAAAATTATGAGGTTAGTGCCCAGCAATGGGATTTTATTAATATACTTTTATTTGTCTCCAGAAGTCGATGCTGATTATAGCATCAATATCGGTGGTTCTGTCCTCCATCACATTCCGTCGCGCGGGCTGGCTGGACCGCGTCGTGCAATATCATAAAAATCGCTTTGTTGATGACCTACTAAAACAATCAAATCTTAAATTTACAGGTACCCTAGATACATTTTATTAGTATGTAGTATATTGAATGCTATATTAAAGGCTGTATAACAATTCGATTATATTATGGAACATCTGAAGATATTCTGAGCACTACCTGTAATTGTACTCGAGAGGGGACATTAATGTAATGTACTTATTGGGGTGTAGTGTCTCCATATGTTTTAATTAAATAATTACTTCTCAACAAACATTATAAATAACCTGTTCATGAGTATTGTATAAGCACGCCATCGTTGTATGTCAATTTTCTATCACCTCCCTCCCCCAACCCCGCACCGAAGGTGAGGTTACGCGGAGATCTCTAATACAAACCATAGACTAAACTTCACAGATACATAACAATATACAGTATATACCAGTGTGCGGCAGCAATTTTTTTTTGTGTATTTTAAATACAAATATTTATATACTTCTAACTAGTGTTACACACTGGCCAGCCGAGGTCCTAGTCTGGGTAAAATTGAATTTTCTAATTCATTTTAGTCTAATGCGAGGTTTCGTTAAATAAATACAGCGTCGTACCAGGAAGAAGAATATTTTCTTGAAGTAATCCTCCTTCTGGTATAGGAACTATGAGAGATAAATTTCCTCTTACTAGGCCAGAGTGCTTCCATTTCAGAATAAAATAATCAAAGGCTAATCTGTAACCGATAAAAAAAAACATTTTCATAGCCAGGATTGAAAAAGCGCCACCGGGATATGTGGACTCAAAGGATTGGGACTATGAGTCAGTCGTGCGCCTCCTCACCCTCATCAGGGACAGCGAGGGAGCTGAGCCAGTAAGACGCGCCTTTCGTCAGGCTATAAAAACTAGAAGATTCGTCGGTTATGCCGAAAGTTTCAAACTCTTTCCAAGTTTAGCCAAGGTGAGACTATCTCCGGGACCAATAACTACGCGAGTAATGCCGAATAAAACAGCTTGTTTCAAATATGCTAACGGTTTTTCGTAGGATCATCCAAATAATTTCTACTACCCCGTGGACTCCGGGGAATACTACGCAGACTTGTCGGTCAAAGGGCAGGCCATCAACCCCATGTTAGATATGACCAACTTGGTGGTCGTCAGCAACCCCGTGGAGGCCAAGCTGCCCAGCGGCAGGATCAGCATCGCGCTGCTCAAGTTTACTTGATTTTTTAATTAAGCCTTAGCTACCTCACTCTATAATAGAAATCTTAAAATCGTTTAAATAAATATCACCAGAAATTTATGGACTATAACATCACCTTTATAAGCAAAACCAGTCCATCTTATCAAACTTTCTTGTTTAGATCTTTCAACTTAAGCAATTAATTTAGTTGATAAGTACTCCGTTGTTTCGTCCTCGTCTAAGCGCAAATGCTAATTCCTGGAAACGAGCATATTTCACTAATTTTGATTGTTTTTGTATCTCTCATAATATCCCTCTCATATCCCTTATAATTGTATTTATTACAGGAGCATTATGGAAAATAGAGCTGCCGCAGGTAGAGTCATGCCTACAACAGATTTGACCATGTAAGTAGTACGTCAAAGGATGCCAATAATTTGGTTTGAATGCGATGACACACGTAATTTACGTTATATTAGTTTCTATACACCTTCGTATCGAAAATCAAATATTTTGCTTGGCCTGCCTAAATTAGAAAATACAATATCCTACTCTGTCTGGAATCAGATGTCTGTAAGCGAACAGCGAAGTCATCAAACTCATAACGTAAATTGAAATAATATTGCAATGATAATGGGAAAACAAGGATACCCCGACTGAGTTTGTCGTGGGTTTCTCTCAACATAGGGCTCGAAGGATGTGTCATAACTTTAAATCATAGACTAACCACAAAGTTCACAGACACATAACTCTAGGTACCCTAAATGTTGTCCTAGCTCCTGGCCTGAGACTTCCAAACGAACTACTGTTGCTACAAGTGCTACTGATAAAGCTATCGTGACTACAGCTTCAATGTCAACAACTGCCTCTGAAGGTATTTTTTATTTGACTATACTGGATTTTTGAAGTTATACTTCTTTTGTATAATGATTAGAGTAAATTTTTACACCGTCAAAAATCGACACCCTGAAGTTAGCTATAAGCAACATTTTAGTTACGCCAAAGAAGTATGCCTTTTAACGCGTATACGTAATAAAACATGCGCTTTTTTTTCATACCTATACAAGATCCTTATCTCTGGCATTGTTATTCCGTATTAATTAATATATGACATTGAAGCCACGTATTGTACTTCCAGGGGCAGTCACGACGGAGACAGCACCCGGGAACGTGACAGCACCAAGTGGGAATGGCACATCAGCCAACACCACGGCTACAAATCAAACTGCCGCAATCTAATTATGACAAATAAAACATGACGAAGTTAATTTAGTTTTATTGGCCGTTCCCCAAGTAGTTGATGGTAATACGGGGAATACGTACGCAGGGAATATGTACGTAAACGTACTTGGTAACGATATCAAGCCAATCGCTTAGTGAGCTTAGTGGTCTAAAACCATTTTGCCATTCAAACTTTATAACTTTTGAGTTTATTATGTGCTAGCTGTTTCCTGGCACGTTACTTGCTCGATGATGTAGTCCCCACTCTTAGTGAGCGTCTACTCCGCAAAAAGTATACGTATGCCGACTTTCAAGTCAATCGGACGCACAGTTTTCAAGGCTCGCAGTAAGTAATCGCTTGTCGTTTATATATCCCGATCCCGTGGGAATATGGGGAAACCTGTTTCTAGTGACCTTCTACGTCGCAAAAGGAATACGAATGTGAGTAAATGAGTTTGGCGTTCTAAAACCACCTTCGCGTAATATCCAATAGAGATAGTATTGATGTAGTCTACTTCCTACATTTGTATGTACAAAGGTAACGGAATGTGATACGTAAAGCAGAGTTGGAGGAAATGTATAGAGAAGGAATATATTAATATGAGATATAGAAAAAAATTAGTTTTATTTAACAGGAGGCCAATCCAAATGCACTGCGGTGACATCCAGTGCCAGCAGGTCCACGTCAGCGGCCAGAGCATTGCCCAGCGCTGGAGTACTCCGGCCCAGTTCGCCGTGAACCCACTCCTTTACATACGTACCAGCGGACGTACGGACAAACAGTCTAAACAGTTGGGGGTGCTCTGCAAAAGGCAGAATTTAACAAACATTTTAGATATATATCGGTTATACACATGTTACTATGAGTTAGAATTATATTGTATAAATTATACGTTTTACAATTATTATGGTAAGTTATACATCTCCTGGACCAGCACAGATACGGCTCGAAGGACCAATATTCGGAATGTTTCCGAAAGTAAATGATATAAATGGGAATGAGAAACACTTGAATAGATGTTTTGGAAGAACCGATAATGAAGGGATTCAAATAACAATGATCAATTTAACACTTGAATAACTTGATATGTGAATAATGAAACTATATATTCGCGGATTTTACTTTTTAAATATAAAAATTATTTCTAATGAGGTAAATACTGATGTGACAGTGTGCGACTTTTTCATGAATAATATGAGCCGCCCGCCAGTATACAATTGAACGATTTGGTAGATTTTAGTTCTAAATCATCTTTCCTATAAATATGTACTCAGCAGTGGGTTAATCAAACAAATCTGACTAAAGGCTATGGCCCAACACTTTCACTTTTCCAAACCTGACACACAACCTTTTACAATGCTTGGAATGGAATCTAGGTCCTCTACAGCTTACCAGGAACTGTGACAGCTCTTAGCTCCAATATCTGTCTGGTTCTCGTTAATAAGGGTCTTCTATGGAGCACTCTGATGGGGGTTTTCTGGTTTATCAGAATGCGGACACTTTGTTGGTCTCCCTTTCCTGGTTCCGCGGCATTTTTGGTGTTGCCTTTTATCTTGACTTCCGAATCATCATGCGTATGATTAGATTGTTGATGATTCTCGGAATCTAGGCTTCCTCCGGGAACATTAGAGAAGACGTTGATCCTGGATATGTCATCTGGTGTCACTTTGATAGGAACATCAGGAGGTACCTTTGGAAATGTGTATTATTTTATAGTTTATTATCAATATCCAATAGGCCTAAGTTATCCGTAATTCCATTCAGGAATGATGGTTGACTGATTCTTTAAGACATGGAACACAGCTTGATTGTAAATGTGTTTAGTCAACTATTGTCACGTGTGCCAAATTACGTGTGGATGCTTTAAGTGGGGCCGAGCAACTGATATGAAACATCATTGCTTGAGCAAACTTCGTATTTTGGACTTTATTTTAAAAAGAAAGTACATAAAAAAAAAACGTATTGTGATATAAAATTTATGTTTGAAGTAGTCTTACAAAATTAAGATTTTATACATGATTCTTTATATGTGGAAGCGGCGATATATTGGACTCAAATGTCAAAAAATAAATCAAATCTTTGAAGTTCACATCCTAGCTTCTCTAATTACGCTAATTTTACAGCTGTTATGTAAACTTGTTAAGATAATCTCAGAATAGACTCACTTCATCGTACTTGGAATGTGAGAGCTTAATACAGAGCGCTTCGTATGTTTTACTTTTGGTCTCTTCGCCCTTCTTCAACTGCACCAGATCTGCTCTGAAAGGTCAATGACACGTTTACACATTTAACATAAACGTCAGTTGGAAGGACCAATATAGAGAATCTAGCATACTTGGTAATGGGAACAATGGTTTTGACAATGACTTCTTCACTCCTGGAGATCTGTTCACAGGCTTTGGCCAAATCTTCGGGACTTAACTGTCGCACAGGATCCAATATCTGGAAGTGAAAGTTTTTGGATAACATGTTAGGGAAATGTATTTCCTAATTTCTCTAGCTCGAGCTGATAGGATATCTTTATCAAAATCAAACGCTAAACCTATCAAAAATTTAAAACTAATAATGAAAGTCTGGAGATTCAACTGATGACACCAACCAAGAGCCAAAATAAAGAGTGCAAAATTACAAAAACCAAAAACTTATAGCTATTTTATGAATAAGATATGTGATTGTACAACGGTTTTATTAATGTTGATGTGTTGTCTTATAATATAATTATCCCATTATATTGTAGCGGTTCTGCTTTGCTTGTTCATCTCTGTGTGTGTGTGTGTGTTTCCGTGCGTGTGAGTCTCGCGGTGTGTGTGTGTGTAGTATCACACCTCAATGGCGAAGGGCCTGCCTTCCCCCAAGCAGCGCACATCCACGTCCTCCCTGCCTGCTGCTATCAGTTTTAGCCTACGATCGGCCTCCTCATCATCTAGACTGAGACAAATGTACACTTAGAGTTATAGTCGATAACTATCTAAATTATATTTGGGTCGTTTTATGATATACATTTTTCGAGTTCAAAACTTTCAATTTGGTAATGGTAAAAAACAGGCTATTAATTTCCAGTGGTGGCTGCAAGTCTCCTTGCACATAGGAAAGAAGGTTTTTAGAATATATAAGTAGATCCTCCACACTGCCCCATTGAGAGTTGTTATTCCAGAATTATATATATATGTCGGAGAACAAGAGAGAACGGAGAAGCATAAGGCACAGGGGCGTAGGGTTCTCCGCCGACATCGTTATTAACTTCTTATACTGTGGGCGTTCGTGGGTAATGTTGGTGCAATCAAACACTTTATTAATTAACTCGGATTATAATGTTCAATCACTTAATGTTCCCGATATCAATTTACACAAACTCATTAACACTACGAGTGGCGATCGGCCGGAGTTGTCGACTGTTGAAACTGTCGCGTTCCTAGCTATTAGTGTTAATGAGTTTGTGTAAACGGACTGCCGAGAGCCGGGCCGGACTGCCACTTATTGACTCTGCCCCCATGCCGATACACAGATGGCGCCAGCGTTCCACAGACTAATACACACGGACCAGCGATCTACAGACTCTTGCACTCCGACATATATGTATATCATCTATGTGTCTATCTATTGGCCAATTATATTTTTTAACTTGATCTTTTACTACATTTAATACTATGAATGCGGAGGCCTTTTCTCGGCAGTGAGACGTTAATAGGCTGCTGCTAATTTCAAAGTATTAATTATTCTACTAGAAGAACCAAACAAAAATATTTCAATTTTCATTACTAATAACCAAAGTAGTTTTCACAATATAATTTTTAATAATAGATTTTACTATATCGATCGATGAGATCATTCCAAGGCATGACATAGATTTTAAAAGTTAATATTACTATACGAAACTACCCCGAAACTCAGTAGCCATCTAAATTTCATATTCAACACTCACTTGTAGAAATCCGCCAGGGGCTTATATATGATCTCCTGGACCGATGAAGGTAGAACTCTTTTACCGTCCAGGACCCATGGCGACTGAGGCAAGTTGCGACTCAGTTTAATGTACCTTCACATAAATACATATATAAAATTTGGTTATTTGTAAAGTCGGTTTATATATACGATAACTTTACGTGGTAACGTGATACGAGAACACTGATGAAAACGGTTAGACCGATCGTGCCTCTCTATAGCTTGTTCCACGTTCTCGTTCGCATGCCCTGTCTAGACGAAACGTGACAGTGAGTCATGTTTAGCATTGCGTGCAGCCGACATCAATCGATTAATTAAAAGTTATGGCGTCGAAAATTATCCTATCGATTCATTGCCCGTGTAGTTAAATTTTAATTTGGATTTTTAAAATCTTTATGCAAATAGGATATTACAGCACTTTTGAATCGTCAAATATAGTTTGCTTCAATATAATTTCTTTTTAAGGTGCGACTGATGATGATACAAAGAACGATTTAGAATCTTAAGTTACGAGGCTTCCTTCGCGCCCTGTTCCTAGAAGAGCCTATAACAAACTCAGTCGGTGTCTGACTCATTCGGTGGACACATAACATCAGCTGCAGCTATTGTTTAAAAATTTTAGTAGACTTTGGTAAATATATTATTATTATGAACCGACCTGCCGCCTAGGTACAACGGTGCGTGTGTACCGACCACAGACGCACACCGTGCACGCACTGCGGGCGCGGCCGTGCCCCCACCGGCTGCCCGCAGCGACGTTGCACTGGCATCCTCCAGTGCCTGCACACGCATACAAACACTACTATACTATAGACCAGGGGTCGCCTGTCAATCAAATCAAAAATTCCAGATACAATTAAGTTTGTCAAAGCACTTTTGGTAGATGAAGATGGATGATACTGTCTAAGATTCATAGCATTAATATTCCCATTTATTTAAAAAGTTTACTTACATCATTATCTCATTTAAAAAACAAATGTTTTTACTTCCACATATACAACTGAATGATTGAATGACCTTAAAGAATAGCATAAAAGCTAATCTTAAAATCCTAATTCAATTGTTAAAATAAACACATAATGACAATATAAGGTTGAGAAGCTATGGTTGAAGGCAATAAATACCTGCTCAACTGATCTTCTTGTAAATTCAGTGACAAATCGTCTCTTTTGTTTCCCCCTTTCTTCAAATAATTTTGGTGATACCTGTTTCAGTATCTCCAACTCCTAAAAAAATTATAATGTTCATGTATACATAGTAATATTTTATTTGAAGCTTATAATATAGCACAATGATGTTAACTCTGATGAGGCTTACTAAAATTTATCATCTTTAGACTAGCAATCTATATTTTTGTCAGAACAACAGTTATCGTTACATATTGCAAAGTCCTGTGACTGCTGTCTGTTCATAATAAGTGTCAAAAACCATTTAACAGATTTAATGGAGTTCTTACCAATAGGATAATTCTTGACAAATGTATAAAACTGGTAAAAGTAACTTCTATGTAAGCTTTTGTGTACACAAACTTATATTTGAACATGAATGTATTGTGATTCTCTTTTTTTCCAAAATAAAATAAAATACAGTCTATTTCTTGACAGTAACCCTTTATGTATTTGTAACGTAATAAAGTGGTAGCTTGGTATATAATCCAAAAATATCAACAACTCTACAATGCCATTAAGAGGACATTAAACTAACAAAATAATTGAGCAACCTAGGATCACTACTAGTGTAAGTAGCAGCCCATATACATGCCACTGCTGGGCCTATGATTTCTCACTCATAGGAGAAAGGGTCTTTAGAGCATAGATACAGCAGTCTGTTCCACTGCAATTTGGCATACATGGTACACAAGTGCCCTTTCTATACAACCGGAGAGAGATCAGGCGCAGGACCAACAGCTGAAAGTGCTCTCTGAGACCCGGTGGTGGAGCACACATCCAACTTCCCAACTTTAGACAAATATTGAGAAAATCTAAACAGAAAATATAAATTATTTTTCTTCGCCCTACTATGACCACAAACCCCAGCCCTCGTGTCTTAGCCGAACATGCTAACCAGTAGAAGAATGATCTAGCAGTCTGAATGAAGTAAATATTTGGAACATATTACCTGCAAATCATCTGCATAGTCATAGTTCAGTGTAATCAGAAGAGGTGACACTGCACCAGAATCCAAAACCTTATCAATTTCCTTAGCAAGTTTTACACCAAATGACCATTTCCAAGCCTCTTTCAATGCTGTGACATCTCCTGGAAATATTTTATGTATATTGAATAATACATCCTTGCAACACATTCACATCAAATCAACATCCCTGTAAAACTGTAAGAGTTAGTAGGTTTAACACTTAATGACACTTAGAACAAATTCAATCTATGAAATTAAGTTTTATATTTGCAAATAAATCTAAATACAACACTGGATCAAGATTTGTTTGTATTTTACCTAAAAATCTGAGGTTATTAAAACATAACATACTTATTTCATAATATGGAAATTCTTCAGCAAGGTACAGTGTGATAGCTTTTTCACGTAGCAATGTAGCTATTGGTGCAGATAATGCACAGGCAAAAGTAGGGCAATCATACCTGGAAGAGATATAAATACTTGCAATTTGAAAACTTGAATAAATGAAGGAAATAATAGCTTTCTCCCCTAAAAAAGTCAACTCTGATCATAGAAGCTTAGGACATAAAACAATTTGGTATATCAGTAGGTTAAATATGTATTTATTTAAAATACCCAGTGGTATTTTAACCACCAAAAAAACATATGTTATTTAATTTGTACAGAATATATTTCAAAAAAAGTCTGCAAAGCTTGTAAAGATAAGGAGGTATTCAAAAGATTTAAAAATAATATACTAAATGCAATTCATATATAATATATGAATATGGTAAATGGTGCTCTGCATGCTTTTATGAATAGCCAGATGGTGTCTCAAAGGGCTAGACTGGCAGTGCATGCTGGAGTGTTGGTGCCAACACTTATGTATGGTAGTGAAAGTTGGGTATGGCAGAAGAATCACAAAAGTAAAATAAATGCGGTAGAGATGAGAGCGTTGAGAAGCATGAGTGGATTAAAACTGAGTGACAGAGTGAGAAATAGTGTGATAAGAGAACGTTGTGGTATAAAAGAAGACGTAGTGACTAAAATTGA
>JACTOM010000869.1:1781902-1809128 GCA_015832385.1 Elymnias hypermnestra | reverse complement strand
AATATCTTTGCATACAATTTGCCGACGACACTAAGAAGGCTGATACCGCGGTAATTTTTGCACTCCTGCTGTGACCCTTTTCCTTTATATAGAGGGACAATTACGGCCTTGCTCCAATCTCTTGGGACTTGACCTTTCTCCCAGCATATATTGAAAAGGCAGTACAGCTGAGCTACCACAATCCCGCGGCCAGCCTTCAGCATCTCGACTGACACTCTGTCATACCCAGCAGCCTTACCTGATTTCATACCTTTTATCGCTTTCATGATGTCATCCATACTAATCTCGCTATCACTTGTCTTACATTCATTGCTATCCGCAGAGGCCATATTTACCTCTGCTTCATTTCTTTCAAACAAACTTTCAAAATGATCCTTCCATCTCTTCAATATCCATTCTTCTCCTTTTATTAAACTTCCATCTAAACTTCTGATTTTACAAAGCTCCGAGGAAGTAGATCTCCCTCGGGCAAATTGTATTGATTTCCAGAAAAACTTTTTGTTTGACTGAAAATCATCAGAAAGTCTCCTATCATACATATCACTGTATTCTTCTTTTTTCTTTCTTACAGCTTCTTTCACGATTACTTTCACCCTTTTGTATTCCATTCTTGCCTTTTTTACGTCATCATTCGTTGCCTTTTGCATTCGTTGGTTCGCTTTTGTAGCCAACCAAGACTTTTTACTACTATATTATAAAACTATATATGTTAGTACATAAAAATAGTTGATAGTTACAAATTTCAACAGTTTTTTATCTTTTAGTTTTACAATTTGTAAAGGTTGTTTCATTTTACATCT
Source organism: Elymnias hypermnestra (assembly GCA_015832385.1). Lineage (NCBI taxonomy): Eukaryota > Metazoa > Arthropoda > Insecta > Lepidoptera > Nymphalidae > Elymnias > Elymnias hypermnestra. The sequence goes on along the minus strand of JACTOM010000869.1, from coordinate 1,808,328 downwards.
AAATATAGTCATAAAAAAATATATTATTTCTTACTTGAATCATTTATTTTGTGTAGGTTAAATTTTTAAAATTATGGTTTGAGGTTTAAAATTTTCTAAATTCAGTGAAATAAACAGAATGACAATCAAAGTTCGAACTTGCCACATATAAAATTCGATCAGCTGATAGCACAAAATGGCATTATACATTAAATAAGCTATTTATCGATTCCAATCCATATAACCTTTCTTGCATTATACATCGTTAGAGAATAATATCTTTGCATTAATGTTTTCAGATTACTTTTAAAAATAAAGTAATATTGCCATGTCAAGTAAAGTTAGATCTTATTTGAGTGGGTTTTATGTCATTGTCAAACTTAGTGTATTTATGTAATTCAAAAATAAAAAAAATCCAAAGTAAATACGAATAACCCGCCGTTACTTATATTTTCAATCGTTTTGGACAGTAAACATGGGTACAGTGCATGCCAAGGTACATAGACGTACATATTTAATTGAATATATTTTTTCTATTAATCTGGATATCCTGCATTTTTCGTAAAAAAAGATATTTCCTTATTTATGTTTAGTTTATAACTTTACGCTAACTGAAGCTACATATTTGTGTAAATGTTGAACTTTGTGACATTTATCGTAATAGGTAACAATTTTATGTAATCTAAATGATCCCAATCCTCATTTAATTATAATAACCTTTTTAAAACAAAACGGTACCAATTTCCATGGTTACAGCCTTAGCTTACTGTTAATTATATAATGGAGGCATGCAGTAGAGTGTTTTTGTATTTGTATAAACCATGGTTTATTGTTTTGAAAGTGCTAGAAGCCAAGCGTTAAAAAGGTTTTCTGATACCTCTTTTACTTTTAATGCTCACCAAAAAACTTGAAATAGGTTGATTTCCGCTGGATCTTTATACAACAGTATACTCCTTATATATACATACACAGCACCACACCTCATTCCCATAGTGGTAGGCAGAAACCACATCTTCCACTTCCCACAATCCTTGCATATCTCCTTCGCTTCTTTCATTCTCATTAAACCTTTCACACAAGTTCGTCAGTTTGAAGTATTCTTGACCTGGCACTAATTCAAAATGTCCTGAATATGGTGCAGGAACATTCGCCTTGGGCTTCCCCTTCCAACTCTCCCATTCACTCTTGACTCAAATCCTTTTCGTCAGTCTCCTTTCATTCATTCTCTCTACAAACCATCTAAGCATCTTTATAAATTTTAATAACTACATTGTCTTTTATGCCACAACATTCTCTTATCACACTATTCCTTACTTTGTCACTCAGCTTCAATCCACTCATACTTCTCAATGCTCTCATCTCTAACACATTTATTTTACTTTTGTGATTCTTCTGCCATACCAAACTTTCACTACCATATGTAAGAGTTGGCACCAACACCAGTATGCATAGCCAGTCTGGCTCTATGAGACTCCATCTGGCTATTCATAAAGGTGTGCAGAGCACCATTTACCATTTTCCCTACATTTACTCTCCTTTCAATATCACTTTCCAAATATACAAATTCTTTCACCTTTTCCACTTGTTTCCCATCTATCAAAATAGTGTCATTCATCATAGATTCATCTCTTTTCAAAAGCATAACTTTCTTGTCATAGCATAATTTTGTTTCCTTTTCAAAGCTTCATTCATAATATTTACCATCTCCTGTAGCTCATTAGCAAGTATTACTTGGTCATCAGCATAGATTAAATATTGGATGAGTAATTCATTGATTCTTAACCCATACATTTACTTTCTTTTAAATCTATCAAACAGTTATCTATGAATAGGTTGAAAAGCGATGGTGACACAACAAATCCCTTCGAACACGTCTTTCGACAGGAAATCACTCTATGTATGTCCTGTTTATTCAGACACAAGCACTAGAACCCTCACAGAGAGTCTTCAATGCTTGAATCACAGATTACTGCTAACCCCATACATAAATATAGTTGACCACAGTGCATTCCTCGTCACTCAATCATAGGTCTTTTCTAAATCTATGAAAGTGCAATAAACTTCTTGGTGTACTCTTTATTGTACACCCACCTTTTCTTTGAAATAGCAATATCTTCCAGTCTACCAAAATTTCTTAAAAGGGCACTTAAAAAAGGAGGAAGAAATAGGAGTACTACATCTATTTGAAATGAATCTCTTTAAATGTTTTTTTTTTTGGGTTTAAGGAATGAAATATGGCATCATACTTCTTTTATTTATTTTTTACAGGCAGAACAAGATACTGATAAGGGAGCTGTGAGTAGTGGAATATTTGAATTTGATGGACCTGCTGAGTTTGAGGAGCCAATATCTAAACCTACAATTAAATTAAATGGTGTGAGGGTAGGTTCTAAATAAATGTTATGTTCAGAATCTAACAAATTTGCCCACAAATTAAATGGTGTAAAAAAACTTATGATCAATGTACTTATCTTTTACTTACTACTACTATACTTACTTATATTGCATAACTACCAACAATGCTTATAACTTTGTATTTTGTACTATAATTATTATAAATAACAAATGAAATGTAACCTGAACCTTCATGTCTAGATGCCATCTATTTCTATGCTGAATCAAAAGTGAACATATAATTATATAAGTTCAAATTTGTTTCCGTTTCTAAGATTACAGATAATTTTAATATAATATGAGTCTTTTGCTCCTAAATTAGACTTAACTGTGTCTCATAACTAATTATATGTAGCTAATTAACAAAAAAGAGTAAAGTAACTATCTTTTAGTTACTTTAAGAGAAATTAATTTTAAGCATTTAAACTTAATAGCTGAGTATATTATATGCATCTTCCAAAGTGAATTGTTACATATGAGATTGAGTGTGTGTATATGGTTGTATGGATGTTTTGAGGGTGATGAAAGTGAGGCATGTCTGTATTGTTTTTTGTAGTATAGGATTTGAATATGAATGTGTGCTTTGATTATTTAATAGCCAGTGATTGTCATTTACAGTATAGATTTACCTTACATAATATTAATGCGATATGTTTTTGGGTTTTCCAGGCGCGTGTTGATCGTGTTCATGTTGATGGACTGAGCAGAACTAAGGATGATATTATCCGTAGTACTGTAGATGATTTGTTTCACGCAACCGACTTTGAAGATGTTATTTTGCGTGCCCATAAGGTCAGTTGTACTGGAAATAGATTTAAGTAGCCATAATTGTATCACTAACACCTAGTTTTTAAGTTTATCAATGTATTTACTAACATAGCTATGACTGCTAATATGGTTGAAATAAATGATTTCTATTTTATTTAAAATTGAGGGATACTGTTTGGTATTGCAGCTACATATCTATCATCTCCAACCGATGTTCAATAACACTGCTGGATAGCTAAAGAGGCAAAGAACTTATTATGCTAAGTTCCTTACTTGATACAACACTATTTTTCACATACAATAGATGGCTGTCACCATAACACGGCCATATCCCATTTTTTTATGTTGTTATGGCTCTCATTTATAAAGGTGTAATTTTTAAAAAGTAATTTTTCGGTATTAGTACATTGAGTTTCCAGCTGCGTTACTTGTGTAGATAAAAATCCTGTGGAAATATGGGTAAATTCATTATTTATTGGACCAAATTACAATCATTTAAACCACTCTTGAATTCACTTGCAGACCCACAAAATCTTTCAACAAAATCACTTCACCTGTTTAGGAATTCAGTGACATACACAAAAATATAAAAATTATATATATAAAGATAAGAAAAAAATATAAATGTTTTTACAGGTTCGAAGAGCTCTGGACTCAATGGGATGTTTCAGAGATATTGGTGTATTCATTGATGTATCAAATGGTCCAGGATCTACACCTGAGGGTTTGGAGGTATTCAGTAAATATATTTACAAAATATATAAATAACCTGCCTCATTATATTACCATTTAAATATTATGTTGTAAGTAGTAAAAGGAGCCAAACACACAATTTTAATTGAAGAAATTGAACCAAACTTGTAATATTTGAGAGTGAAGGTGGTTCAAAAATCATCAAACATTTTGAATAAGATACCTGAATCACTTCCAAGTTTGCCTTCTATTACAAAAACCATATTATAATATTGAAGATTATTTAACCGACAAAGATATTTCGACTTGCACATGAAAGCTAAAAAGAGTAACTGTTGAGTTACTTGCCTGTTTCTTCTCATTGGAATCAATTTACTGAATCAGTTACCAATGGACAGACTACTGATGATTCAAGAATGCTTATCCAGCCTACTTGAATAAAGAATATTTTGATTTTAGTTAACGACTATCAAACAGTTAGCCAATATAATTTTACAGGTTACATTTCAAGTAAAGGAGCTCTCACGTATAGTTGGAGGAATCAACACCACGGTCAGTGAAAATGAGGGCAACCTTGTATTAGGTCAGTACGAGTACTTAATTGTTATTACAAAAACCAATAAATTAATAGTCAAACATTAGTAAGGACCATCTAAATAACAATTTATGCATAAAAATATTGTTGTGTGAAATTCACACATGGTAGAAGTGAAACCATTCTATGCCTTGGTGGATGCAAGTGGAGGAGACTCGATGCTGAGCACAAACAGAACCACTAACATAGCAAATATTGGATAATGCATCCTTTTTCACTCTCCCACGTTTAATATTATCAGTTTGTGTCTCTATTTTTACTGTCGCTTTTTCGTTTCATCGACTTACAAATCACTATGATGCTGAAGAAGTGTTCAAATTATTATCCACAACTAAAATAAGTTTTTTGAAGTGATAAAGCTTAAAGCTGGTATATCTTAGACTGGCCAATGTGTCATTGAGGAGTTTGGGTTATGTGTGGGTTATGGGTTAGTGTCTAAGCTATGTAAGCTGATATAGTAATAGAGGTGGGGATCTTGTGATATATTGTACATGGTAATAAATTTGAAACTGGCCACCTGTGTCTTAAGCAACGTTGATGCTGCTGTAATAATTGTGTGTAAAATGGTCAAGATATTGACTATAGGCAACTTCTGTGGTTATGATATGGTTGTGGCGGATTCAGACCTAAAGCTTACAAACAGGTTGTTCATGAATCACGGGCCAACTTTGAGAAAAGGGCAGTGTGTTGAGATATGATTACTGGTGAGACTTGCGTGTTGACAACCACCAGGGTTGTGAGGTCATTTTTGATACTTGACAAGAAATCGCAGATGAGTCACGGGTCAGTTTTAAAGTTAAGTCAGTCAGTATAATGGGAATTCATGAGGTTGTTGTTCATGATTTGCGGACCAACATGGTAGTTAAAGCCCAGCGCGGCTACTCGAATCACAGGCCACTGACGAAGGTGGCATATAGTACGTTAGAGTGACCTATTGGTTAATGACATTAACGGGTGCCGTGTGCTCAGCGTTGTAACGAGTCACGCATCTAGTTTTGAGTGTGGAACATGGTGGTAATGGTGACGTACAACGGTGTGCGCAGGCGTGAAGCTGCCCAACGTGGCGGGGCGGGGAGAGCGTGTGGCGGCGGAGTACAGCGTGGGCCATCGCAGCTCGTCCAACTACAGCCTGGCCGCCACCAAGCCCTTCCCGCACGCCGCCTGCACCCCCGTGTAAGCAATACTAGCTAACTTCTTCGTTTGCAGTATCTATATATCTAAAATGTAAACAATATTTCTACCTAAGTCCGTTATAGACTGAAACCATCCAACCGATGTGCTCTGAACCGAAGATAATTTTAGGCCACTAAACCATTCAATAATCTAACATCTCCTAAACTATTTGAGACTGACTTGGAATTTAGAGAAGTGATTTACTTCGGAATGTAGACATCCCTATATTCCCACAGGATTGGGAACTACTCGATTGAGTGCGGGGAACAGCTAGAGTATACACACAACCGAAAAAATCCTTTATTACAGATATAAAAAAAAAAGTCGTACGTGTGTTAAATCGTAAATGATTTCAGTATAAATCTGGCAGTTGGCTGGCAAATTAAATTTTTGAAGGTGATCAATTGAGGGTAGTTTGATATGTTTCGCTGACACCTTTGATGTTTGCTGCAGATTAACCACGACAATTTACCAGCAGAACCATGAGTATCCCTGGTCGGGATATAAGCTCCTGGATCGCGGCATCCTCTTGGACATTGCCTTCAAGACCTCTCCTGTTGTAAGCACTCTTCATAACGATCTTTTAATTAACGTGTAGTTATTGCTAATGCTTGCTTGGGTTTTTGTAGAAACCGATTACGCTCTCAAAATAAGTTTTAAGCATTAATACAGTACTTGGTATCTCAAAAAGCATTCGTTATCATCCGAATGTTGACGTCAATAGTGCTATGCCCATTATGTCTGTGTAACTTTCTCTATTTTAACACATCGTCAACAAATCTGTAGGTATCATTGTATAGTTTAATATAAAAATTATTATTTAGGTGTCCTAGTTTAATTTGCCCATAAATATATTCTCGAATTTAAATAATAAAATAAGCTTGTGATTCGATATTTTCCTCTTATTTTGTACCAACAACTGAATAGTATAGTAATAAGATATTGTTTCATGACAGACTAAACACAACCTGCAATGGGAGGGCATAGTTCGCGACACGTCGGTGCTGAGCAAAACCACCAGCTTCAAAGTAAGAGAAAGTAGCGGTAAGTATTGATGTCTGATATATTTCGAAATAAAACGTTCTCTTTGCCTCTACATGTCTCAATTGCTCAATTACACACACACTCACACACGCCAACGCACACACTCACTCAGTGTCACTCATACACACAATCATTTTCTTTTAATTATTTATATAAAATAGACTTATAATATGCTCAAATAAATAAAGTATATGTCATGGTAATATGTAAAATCTGAACCGGATACATTATATTACATTGCGAAAGAAATTTTGATAAAGGTCAACACAATAGTTTTGGAGAGCTCATAATCCGTGACTTTAGTGGTCTAAAACCACTTTGCAGTTGTTGCCTTTGAGGCACATCGGTTTGCTGGTTTCAGACTCTATAACTTTATAACTATATATATATATATATATATATATATATATATAGTAGCTGTTCGCCGCCATGTTACTCACGTAGTTCTCGACTCTGTAGGCGTATGGTGAAACCTGTTCTCAATGAGAGCCTTTATTCGCGAAAGAAATACGTACGTTGTGTTTGAAAGTCTCGTAGTAAGTGATTGTTTTTCCGCCTATTTATTTCCCGATCCCGTGGAAACATAGAGAAACCTATTCATTGAGCGACTATGTTGCGGCAGGAGTAACTATGCCAAATTCCAACTCAATCGGACCTATACATTCGGAAATTTCGTGATCAAGCGGTTATATTTTTACATGGATTATTTATTTGTAACGTACGGAGTTTAGGCGTTATATTTATTAATTTACTTCTAGGGCTAATTTACGTTAATGTTCACACTGACACACCATCACACGTACCTACACACACACACACAGACACAGACACAGACACACACACACACACACACACACACACACACACACACACACACACACACACACACTTAAATACTGATACACACCACACAACTCATTCTTATGAATAACTTTTTATTTTTGTTATTAATTTTCTTATGGTATTATTTCATTTGACTAGAGATCGTTGACTAGGTGCATGAGAGGGACACCCAGTAATACCTAGTACAATATATTTGAAATATAACTTTCACTAAATAAAAAAATTAAATTTGAAGAAACTTATATCTCCTGAAGTGCTTCTTCTGAACTATTTTAAACGTAGGTCCCCAGATGAAGTCGGTGATCCGCCACATAGTTACGGTGGACCACCGCGACGAGCCCATCTTCCCCACGCGTGGGACGTGGGTGCAGTTCGCCAGCGAGCTGGCCGGCCTGGGCGGCGGGGTGGCTCATGTGCGCACCGAGCTGCAGGCGCAGGCCAACAAGGAACTACTGCCTAATGTGGTCAGTGATTTATGTGGTCCCAACCTTTATTGCCTTTGGCTACGTAAAATGTTAAACCGCTAAGTAGAAGTGCCATATTTCACTTTCCTGTTAAAAACTGTTATATTCCTTTTTAAGTTCCGTTATCACAATGTCAACCAAATTTCATAAGTTTAAATAATATAATATACTGTATACCAGGTAGTCCAGGCTTCCGGTGCCTTAGGGGTCCTTCACGACATGTACGGTACGGACCTCCCGGACCATTTCTACCTGGGCGGTCCAGCTTCGTTGCGGGGCTTCCAGCAGCGAGGAGTCGGACCTCATGCAGACCAACAAGCCCTTGGTGGAACGGTATGACAAGGAATACCAGTTAAATAATATGATTTGTAGATATCACACACACTCGTCCTTGCGCACACGTACACATCCATTAAAATTATCATAATTATAAGTTATCAATATTGCTAATCTAATGTAAGTTAATTTTGTTAATATTTTACTATTTAAAAAACCTATGTAATTATGGAACAAATAAATATGGAAAATATGTTTGATTTTATAACAGAGTATTACATTATTTTATCGTTAAAAGTGTGGGGTGTCCGCTGATTATTATATAATTTGTTTTCGATATTTTTAGTTCGATTGATGTGTTTGAAGTGTTTAGACATAATTCTGAGTTTTTATTCAAAGTGCAATCCATCTTTTAACTATAACCTGCAGCAGTTGGGATTTCAGTTCCCAAGTTTCCCCAGCGAGGGTTGTAATCAGCTAAGGTGTTAACGGTAGCTCATGTTGTGTGCAGGTGTACTGGGCCAGCGCGCTGCACCTGTACACTCCGCTGCCGTTCCAGCCCGGTAAGGGGGGCCTGGGGGAGCTGTTCCGCTCGCACGTGTTCGTCAACGCGGGCTGCCTCGCGCACCCTGGTGAGCCAGTTTTACTTCCATAGATATATTATACTCTCTTATACTTCAAAGGCTTTTGACCAATTTAGGTCTAATAGTACTAATATTGCAAAGGCTTCAATTCCAAAAGGAAAACCTTAGCATGAACTCGAAAATGATTTTAATAAAGAGTAGAAAATTTTGGGTGGAGTTTGTTGCAGTTACCGTGAAACGTCTGTAATTAAAACGAAATTGCATTCGAGTCAAGAATATTAAGTCGACACCACAACCGACACAAACTAGTTAGTCGCGATCTGTATTGCCGGATGTAACACGCCCTTATATTTAATTTCATTTTAAATGACGTAGTGTAATCAGCTGCACCAAATCAAACTCTCATTCAGCAACTATATATTTCGCAAAACCATCTTTTCGTTTAAATAAATACTTTTTACAATTGCAATCGGGTTGTGTGGGATTGTACTTAACAATACTAAAATCCCTTGGGACGGTGGCTTTCCTTAGCAAATGATGGATCGGGATCCCGGAAACCTACGCTACGCGGAATGCCTTGGACTCCTCTTAAAAAACGATCACTCTTACCTGCAATGGATATTGCAGCGGCATTTTAAAACTATATTATTAAAGTGACCATCTATTTTTTGTTCTAAAAGAATGCAACTTTGCAAGTATTTCAGAGGTGAAAAAAAGGAAGAAAAAGTGTGCGACTTTCTTCAGAGGGGGTTTTTTTTGCTAAACGAGGATGTTCGTCTAATAATGTAGCCATATCTGAATACCTTTCTTTTCATTTTGCATATTAACGTTGACTGTTAAGACAGCAGATAATGTTTTTACCGAACGTTGCGACTTCTCACTGCTCCAATAATCATTTCCTAGTGAAAATACCCTGTCAACAGCAGCATTCGTGCCTGGATAACATAAGGAAATTTCTATTAAAACTTTTAAATATTCATGTGGGAGATGTTCTACTCTAAAATGCCGAAAGATTTCTACCATCTTTTATCAAGATCTATTTTCTCATCGTTTTATTTCATATATATTTAGAGTAAATTAGCATTAATAACAATATCCTTTATTTCCTTCATTACAAATTCGACTGGAAGCTTCTTTCCGCTCAATTTTACTATTTAGGCGGGTCAATATATACAAATGAGTACTTTCAGAGTACATGATTTGACTCTGTGAATGTTGGTCACTTTAACATTATTGTGCCGTCTTCCCGGAGTCGCCCTGGTGTTAAAGAAGGAGGGCTCGGCACTGTCCCCGCTGCTGCAAAGCTGTCTCCTTTTGGACCGTTTCACAGAAGGACACCAGCTTTTACAATGTTTCCTAAGTCAGGTGGACGAACGCCTACACCTTCGTTTTATGTCGATATTTCCAGAGGAGGGGGGCGCGGCGCTTGCTGGCGCTTTGGGCGAGGCACGAGTGGCTTGTGGGGCCGGCGTGGCGCTGCGGCTGGGGCGCGCGGCGCGTGTGGAGCTCAACTACTGCGTCCCGCTGCGAGCGCGGCCCGCAGACCGACCCGCTCAGGGCCTGCAGCTTGGCGTCGCTGCGCACCTGCTCTAGGTATCCAAATCCCTCCCCCCATCCAAGATCAAATACAGCCCAACACATACCATAATAAAGTTCTGAACCATGTGAAGCGTGGTAGACTTTGTAATTATTAACGTACTTAGATGATGTCAAGCGAAGAATTAAAATCTGAACTTAACGAAGAATCTTTAGCGCCATATTCTGAGAGAAATACTAAAAAAATTCATTTGGGTATCTTTTTATCATCACCGCTAAAACAGTCAAAATTTTATATAGATATTAAAAGTAAGCAATCTTCACATCTTCAATTGTTAATTATTGTGTACTGTAAAATAGAATTTTACATACATACATAAGGTTACGCCTTATTCCCATAAGGATAGGCAAAGACCACGTCCTTCCACTTGCCACGATCCTTGCATATCTCCTTCGCTACTTTCATTCTCATTAAACCTTTCATCCAAGTTCTTCGGTTTAGAGTACTCTTGACTTGTCCATTATTTAAAATGTCCTGGATTTGATCCAGGAACGTTCGCCTTGGTCTTCCCCTTCCAACTTTCGCATTCACTCTTGACTCATAAATCGTTTTTGTCAGTCCCCTTTTATACATTCTCTCTACATGCCCAAACCATCTAAGCATACCTTTCTCAACTTTAGTCACTACATCTTCTTTTATACTACAAGGTTCTCTTATCACTCTATTTCTTTTGTTGCACTATAATGTCTATAAACATTAAAAGACCTTAATAAAGTCTTTTATATTTGAATTTAAAATCTCATTTCACAGAATACGGAACATATTTATAATTGCGAGGGTAGTTGTAAATTCTAACTATCCACCAAACTAACTATAGTCGTCACGATTATGTTTTATTTATTACAGATGACTGAGAATTAACTAAATTAGATATTAGAAAACGACACGAACTGCCATCGAAGTATTTAAAATCACAGTGACTAACTAACAGAAGTCGTGAATACTTTGAAAAAGGAAAATCTTCCAGCGTCTGCGGAATCTATTTGATATATCCAACGATGGAAATTGGAGGGATGAAGTATTTATTTATTTATATATTGCATTATAATAAAAAGAAATGAGGCATATAGGTTTGAAAAATACCAAAGGTCTTGTTGCTCAAATAGTTTTCTTCCTGAAATCTAACGAACGAACGAAGACAAATGATATATATGTATACATTTCAATATTTAGCTAAAAAAAACAACAATAATGTCTTTTTAGCTTTTCAACAGTTAAAAATTATTCCTAGTGAACACATGTCCCTATATATAGGTCATACCAAGGTCATCAAGCTTAAGTAGGCATGACGTAATAGTGAATTTATCGAGGGACATCCCATGTCGTCATAATTAACAAGTGTGAAATGTCTTATGTAAACTACAACTACAAAGCACAATCACATTGTGATGTCATTCTGACGTAAATGTTTTGTTCATTGGTTCAATGAAAAAGTTGGGAAATTGAAAAATGATGATATATATCTTGTGACATATTAGGAATGTTTCTCAGAGTAGTAAGAAGTAAAGTAAATCTGTTTTTTATGGTCCACGAATGCGGAGTGGGTGCGAATTGAAAGGCGTTCGATAGAGCAACCGAAGCCAATATGGAGGTTTCATAAGTTTTTATAATGACCTATATCTACCTTACCAAAAAACCTGCTTCATATTACAGTTGTTCAAAGTAACAAATTAAAAATTTCCTGTCGATGAAATGGCGAACATTATATATCTTCAGAACAAATATTCATTGTAATAATAGAGTAATTTGTTACTCATGATTGTATAAATACAAATTATGTGTTTCAATAAATATAGAAGGTGATAAGTTTAAAAAAAGGGTTCATGAACGTTGTACATAATACAAGTCATTGTTGAAATAAAATGTTGTTTTACATGTTGTTTTATATTAAAATCCTTTATATACAATCTAAGTATGAAGCACATTAAACTAGTTATAGACTTATCTCTTAATGCCTTTATATAATATTGTGTCTTTACTGTTAGGGAGGTTATTAGCCTCGGCCGAAACCTCACACCTGTACAGACTTATTAGAGAATAAAATTTCCTAATTTGCCCTTGAGGGAATCATATCAAGGAGATCTAAAGACAGTACAGGAGAGCTTATTTTCTGAAAAACTGATAAATTATCTACAATTACGAATGAAACAAAAATATTCTTGCGCGTATTTTTTATTTAACAAAATAAATTAACAATTTCTAAACTACCTACAATTGGCTAATTTTCAGTATTTTACACTATTAGGTAAGGCTGTAGAAGTTAACCGGTTAAGCTGGTGATGTTAATTAGCTATCCAACTGATCAGCTTAACCATTTTTAACTAAATATGCTTAGCTAATTAATGTGTCACTTTCATTCATATTGAATAATGAAGTTTAGTTATCTGTCAATTTTATTCTTTTATTGAATAATGAACTTTGGTTGTGTCACTTTATTCTTCCGTTGAAAAATGGTTATCTGTCACTTTTTTTTAAATAATGAAATTTAGTTATCTGTCACTTCTGTTCTTTCATTGAAAAATGGTTATGTGCCACTTTCATTCTTGTATTGAATAATGAAGTTTAGTTACCTGTCGCTTCCATTATTTATTTTTAAAAATAAAGTATTTAGTTACTTGTCACGTTCAATCGTCTACGAGACGTCTTGCGTTGTCTCTACTTTATATAGCGACATACGATGATGGTGAATATAATGATGTATTATTTGTCATCCGTGAAATGGAAAGTGTTATTACGCCTTTTGATTTTCGCAACGTCGTCGTCACTCATCTCTATATTGAGCGGTGGGATCAACGCTCCTGCTACCGACCTACAATATTACACTTTATTATTGTAGCAATCAATGACTGCATCCAGTCGTAATCGTAATTCCCAAATGAATTTCAGCCCATTTGCATCGGAGATATTATAGTACAAACAGACGTAGTTATTTAATGTGCTCTTAGAGGTACGGGGTGAACCACACCGAGAACTCCACAACAGGATTGATCGGTCGACACAATTTCAGGACAAGGGCTGGCATTACATTTTAGCTCATCCTTTCATATTAAATCTGGGTGGAAAACCAGTGGTTCACCTACACAGCCCATTCTGACATCTCGAACAAGGATTCTGCCAGATTTTCCACGTCGTTGTCTCAACCGATGGACGTCCACTGCTGGACAAAGGTCTCTCTTAATGAATTCCACTGGGCCCGATCTTGCGCCGCTTGTATCCAGCGGCTGCCGAAGACCCGCCTGATGTCATCGGTCCACCTGGTTCTCTAACACTCTCTAAATCTTCACACAGTTAGGGCCCCCCTTAGCTATAGAAATAATCCTTTTAATTGCACAAGCAATGGTACCAAGTAAAAAAAAAATCAACTGGCCTTTTGCAAATATCTATGAGGGAAAGCAATTACTTAATATCAGAGGAATTGTTTCTTGGTTTGATGGACTCGTCGTCGTCGTCGCTTCAACCGAAGGACGTACACTGCTGGACATAGGTCTCACGTAATGACGTCCACAAGGGCCGATCTTGCGCCGCCTTATATCATCGGTCCACCTAATGGGGGGTCTGCCTACACTGCAGCACCTTCGGCCGCCAATGTCCATCGGTCCTGCCCCGATTGACGGACTATCACTGTATAAAAAATGTATTGAGAAGTGAGTTGTTACTCTCAGTTTGGAAGCTTATTTCAAATTAGATATGTAAAAAAATATACTTGAATACATTGAATTTTGTATGTATTCCTGACATACCTCCCTTCAGAGTTGAGGAAGTTGAAAGTTGAACAAGCATGCTCAGTGGGCAATATCTCCACATTGAGCTTGGCGACCCGTGCCGCTCGAAACACCGACGTCAACATTTCTCTGTCATTCGTTTCCAAACCTATTATCTGAATAACAATATTATAAAGGTAAGTAGCAGTTTGTTAAAGTCTCACTCTTGGGCACAAGCTTATATATACATATTATACATATTAGGTTGCTGGAGGTTCAACTGCACCAGGTTTTTGTAGGTAATCCAGATTTCCACATGATGTTGTCCTTAACAAAAATTTGTTATAAAAAAGGGCAGGAAAAGTAAGTCTCTTAGCAAGAATTTGCTTGTCTAACAAGATGCAAAATGATTCCTAAGCCTACCATGAATCCACTTTTCTAACAAGCAACTTCTCCAATTACATTGTTATGAAATATTTCTAAAAATAAAAGAGAAACAGAAATTTTTCTGCTACAATGCTGTGATGCATTGATTAATTGCTGTTTGGCTAGTTTTAAATTAAAAAATTCTCAATTGTTTACTGTAACTGAGAATTATCGGGAAACCTTATTTACAACATGATGTTTAGATTGCTTTTAAGCTCTTTACAATTGTCAAAATAATTTTTGAGCATGTAACAATAGACTTTATGTTTAACATACCAGAAGATCAATTTTAGGTTCCAGCAGTTTGAAGAATCTCAATGAAGCCTCAGTGATTTCATAAGACCTTGTCACTTGCCACGACAGCATTGTTCTGAATAAAAAGTAAATCACTTGATTGTTTTACAGTGGGTTATTCTCAGAACAGAGTGTAAATGAATCATAACAACTTGATATAAAGTACTTCTTTAAGATCTACATTGGTGAATGTAGTCTTACATGATGGTAAGTGAAGATACAGCCCAAAATGGAAGTGTGTTAACTAGGAAAGACATAACTTTTTCTTTTTTTACATAGCATTAGTTTTATTTATACTTTATTGTACACACACTTAAAAAATAAAAAGACTTAAATTATGTAAATTAGTATTACATTATATTTGTAATATTATAGAGCATTATACCAGAATGCTAAATTTGGTTAAAGGTACATATTTGCATGAAGATGACCCTTCAGGCTACATCTAAATGAGTTCTTTCTTAGACCAAATAGAAAATGCAATTTTGTAAAACAACCAAACCCAGGAATGATAGCAAAGCAGTAACTAAAACATTGTGTCAGCAAAGTTCTCAAAAAATGAAAAAGCTTAGACTGATAAAAATTCTATTGTCTGAATTGAAATAAAATGTAATGGGCAGGCTAACATTATTATTACATTGTAACTCTGCCAGGGTTCAAACCCAAGATTCCTGTAAGTAAGACAGGTCCTTGAACCATCAAGTTAGTGAGACTTATCCATATAACTTACCTTGGAAATATAGCAATAGGTCCAAGCACTGTGATTCCATTGTTCAGTCTAAAACCATACTGTAACAAAGTTTTTACTAACAGTCTTATATTTTATGATAATTGATATGGATTGCTACAGCTTAATGTTTTAATAATCTAAACAAAGCAAAAACTGAGATATTTGCTGTGTACTTATGAAGAGTTAGCAGGTGGTATGTAGGTATGAGTGGGTATGTGGTAATGAGTGAGTGTATTTGTGAGTCCATTGAATGCTTTGTATTTGTTGGTGGTTGGAATTAGTAAGTGTGTTTTGAAAGTGGTTTAGCATATGTGGGAATATTTCATATTGTTTAGTTAAGGAGTCCAGTTTGGTAAAATAAGTCAAGATGTGTATAATAATAAAAATGTTATTAACAACTAATTGGGATAGCTTTGCCCAGAATTTTAGGCAAGTGAATCAATGACAATGTAAAACAATTATACTCGATTTAAACTTGGTAACAGTGACTTGAAATTAGAAAATTTTTAAACCTGGCAATTTCAAGCTTCAGAAGTAAAATTTGAGGATTTTACTATTAAAGTACTTTTAAAATTATTTTTTGTCGTTGACAGGTTAAACCTCTACTGTGATCTAATTTAATAATGGGCTCACACAGTGTGAGGTAATTTAGTTCTTAATGGGTTTTAAACACCATCAAGATAGGAAATTTGCCTGGTGGCATATCTTTCCTGGTTACAGGGGAAGCAATACAATTTAATAAACTTGGCTTGATGTGAATCAAACCCTTCTTGGGTTCTCTCTGCTAGTGAAGCGGTTACTTGCACCATTATAGCAGCGAAGCTGTGCTCCTAATTGTACATTGAGTTTTTGATTTCATTTGAAGTATTCCACAACTTACAGTAGAATATGAATCTATCATAAGTCCTAAATCTTGCTCCTGATTAATGACGCGCACTGTTGTTTTGCCCTCTCCTTCGTACGCAGCTTTGTGACGTCGTACATTGCTTAAAAAGAGGGGAAATATTTAGATTATTGTGTTAAAACGAAAGGTCAAATTCTCCAATAATGAGGATTCTGATATTCAAAACCTCGCATATATGAAAATTTAATTCCATCGGATCTACAGTTTTTCGCACAATAAACTTATTATTTTATATATTTATTGTATTATTAATAAGAAAATAGCTCTAACCTCGGATATAAGGTCCTTTTCAGGGTTAGATTGAATTGTCGGAATCTATTAGGTAACATTTTTGAAAATAATAAAAGGGTTTTAACCTAACTCACTTTACACGATAATTTATTATAGGTCCTTAAATATATTTTGTTTTTTCCTCGCAAATAGTAAATATTTTGCCGATAGCTCTTCTTTCCGAATGCAATGCCTACAGAGACGTGACAATTGACAACTGTCAAAAAATATACAACAGAGTAGGTGTATAATAGATCTCATAATACGAAACAGATTTATCTGAATCAAATGTGATAATATTACGCCTTTTGTTTTTTGTAGAAATACTTTTTATAAAGTAGTACATCCAACTAAATAGATTATTTCGTAGAACAATTATTCGCTCTAGCAAAATATCAAGACACTATTAAAAGCTGAATGCCAACCTTTAGAACTGAAGTGGCACTCAAAAAAAAATAAAATTCTATGTTATAATATTTTTTTTGCTTCCAAAGAATAATATTACAGAGACAATTCACGTTCATTCTTTATCTAATCGATTATATTATGCGTGGAATGAAACGTTCATATGACGTCGGATGTAGGTAAACGTCACTTTTGTAGCAATGCAGATGCGCGATAATTTAAAAATTTATTTAAAGACCAAATGAAGAACATTGATTTTATGTTGCTGGCTTATTGAATATATTATGTTGTCACTGCTTAATTTAATCCGTTCAAAGTTTAGGTGTTTTAGTACAAATCGGTGTTAATACATATTCCATAAGCAGTATTAAAAGTTTTCGGAACTATTTTGAAAATGGAAAGTGTTACTAGTACGAGTCTTATAACGTATACTCCCAATGATGTAGTTTATAATAATTATCATTTTAAAAGTGATTATGAATTAGATATTTGGCGCGAAGTGAGAAAACGCTGGATGGTGCTAGGTGTCCTTCTTGCAATGGCACTTGCTGTATTGGCGCCTCATTTTGGAGCTCCCGGAGGCAACTACATGCATGCTCACGTAGATATTACTAGAACGCATTGCACCCATTCGCCCATGTAATTAATTAATTATTTTACTTTAAATTAAGTAAAAGTCACAAGAATCTAAAGTGCTATTTTAAATTTTTTATTTACACAAGTCATTTTTTACAAATTTATATAAAGAGGGGTAAATATTCGTAAGGACTTGTATTCAAAGTACCTATAGTCAATAAGAATTGTAAAGTTCTAAAGTGAAATATACGGAAATAAGTAAGATATTTTATTTGAGGAAAATAAGTCACTTGGTTTAATGATATTCTATAACCAATTGATAAATTATCGTGCAAAATGAATTTGAGAAAGCTGTGTAATAAAAGGGAACCAGGGCGATCAACTCCTCAAATTGAGAAAACTCAATATTGATTTTTTATTTCATTCACCAGACCCAGGACTAAAACCTAGGATCTCATGTCTGTAGCCAGACATGCAAGAGGCAGGTGTGGGTATAAAACTGGTAAAATAAGAGGGTTCAAGTTAGTCTTTATATTCAAAGTTACATAATAAATATGAATAAATTAGAAATGCACTTTAAACTAGATCATTAAATAAAGCTTTAATCAGCAGTATCAAACATTCATTATGAGCATGTTACAATTTCTTACTGCTCTAAAAATATTTCAATATTTTATTATATTTTTATATATTTACCATTTTATTACAAAATTTAGTATATCCAATCCCTGGATTCAAATATATATAGTTTTATATAACATTAACTATTGGGTGCTTTAATAAAGGTTTTCTAGTTCTGCTTCTGGATTATCTTCCAATTATAGCAAGTTTTAGTAAAGTATTAATTTTATCATTTATAAACTTTAAGATTGATAAATATTTTTTTTGATAGATTAACTAGTGTTACAAAAGGCAGCTCTTGTAATGCCTAGATACTTTTGGATTTGGCAGTTTTTGTGATGCTGTGATACTGAAGGGTTTAGCAGATCTTTTAATGCTTTATTATTGGCATATGTGGCTGTTCTTGTAATTGTGAGACTCGTCTTTACATGGATAATTATATACATATAAAATTTATATTCAGACATACATAAATGTCATAAAATCCATTAAATGTTTTCAGGAATAATAAGTATATACATACTTTTTAATTGATATTATAGTTGGCAACATACAAGAGTCTTGTTAGTTTTAAAAAAGATAAAATTTTGAAAATGGAACATCAAAAATAGTCAATTGATTGAGATATTGACAAATTGGGGGTTATTGGAGAGGGCGCGGTAAAATACACAAGATGGCGTACGTTTTTATCTTGCATTTGTTTTTTACAATTCTGTTACATTTCGTAAATTGAGTTTTGCGTGACTTCTAAAGTGGTACCTCCTTAAATATAACATAAATAAGACGGAAAATACAAAATATGTATTGAAGTGTCTTGTGTGTTTATTGAGTTCACCGAATTCAGGAAAGGGCCGATTTTTACTATTTATTTGTACGTCTAGCGTTAGCGTCTTCTGTGGAGGAAAAGTGTTAGCTGTTTCAAGACTTCTGTTGCCAGTTTTTCATATGCCAAATTACTGATGGGTTTGTCATTTCTTAAAATGCTAAATTACTGGTGAGTTTAGCAGATCATTTAATCCCAAAATACTGGTGGGTTTTGTATCTCTTGTAAGACCAAAATAATTGGAGTGTTTGTTGAAATAAGATAGCTTAGGTATTACAAGAATTGCTAAATATAGAAAGACGTTACGAATTAAGGTAATAATAACCTGTGAAATTGAGTTGCACGATCTTTACACTTGACAATTTGACAAAATCAAGTTTTAGATAATTTTTCGACGAAATGTTAAACATTAAAGTTGTTTATTGTAAAGTATGATTATTATGTTTATTGTGAAGATGAAAAGCCTTTAAAAAGTTTGTTTCCAGGTATGCTTCATGCAGAATACGTAATATACCTTCCGTTAGCGTATATATACTACGCAGCGGGACGCACACGTACACATTCGAGTCGCACGCGGTTGTATGCGTTGACGACCGTGCACGCACAAATAGTTGCGTTTGCGATGTGTGCGGTCACTGTGAATGCGTTATCTGTGGCACTTGATCGCAGAGTTATTGAGGGGTACGTTTTATGTTATATTTGATCTTATCATCTTCAATTAAAAATATGTCGGAGTAAAATAGTTTGCGGAACGCCGGCGCCATCTATCTATCGGCGATCGACAAAGTCAATGAGTCACAAGCCGGCGTGCGTGCTCGAACAGATCTCGAGTCCTGGCCGCAGTGTTGAAACTGTCTCGTTCCCAACTATTATTATGAATGTTTTTATGTAAATTGATATCGCGAACTTTACTTATATGCTGCGATACTTATACGCTGTCCGAAGTACCACCCGGCCTTAGGGTCACGGGTGACATCAACTAAGTGAGATGAAATTTCTTTCAAAAAGCTTTTAGCCTCATGGACTCACGGTTCTAATGTCTCCACGCCAAAAGGCACAAATATGTATTCTAAAGCAAGGCTGTCATATTTGCGCCTTTTGGCGTTTTCAGTTAATGGGGCCGCCGCTCCCGCTGATTTGGAGGTAGCGTTAATGTGAGATGGTGCAAGCGTATCAACACGTGTAGCATCTCACACCAACGATCTTCCTTTTTTCCAAGACATCAACGACATACCATCAGGCCTATTACCATCATCACGTACAATTCCATTCGGCTCAAGAATAGCCGGCACATTAATGGCGACAAGAGTCTTTCGGATGATGTCATTGATGGCGGCGTGTCTCGGAAGACGACCAGAACTACAGAGACAAGACAGACCGTGGTGACTGAGTTGATTCACCCACTCACCACATTTACAACGATGGGGCTCTGATGTTTTTACACCCAGACGCAGACGCAGAAAGATAACGTAGTCTTGTCTTACAAGGTACCCACGGATGCAGATGGAAGCGCATGTAGCCAAAAACCTGACTCGCGTTAAATCTGAGTTAGTTAATAAAGTGTTTGATTGTACCAACATTACTCACCAACGCCCACAGAATGGAGATTGAATTATGGAACCCACTAATGACGATGTCGACAGGGAGCCCTATGTTATGCTTTATTTTCTCATATAGATATGTATGTCGGAGAATAAGAGCGAACGGAGAAGCATAAAGCACAGGGGCGTAGAGTTCTCCGCCGACATCGTTATTAATTGGATCCATTATTTAATTTCTTATTCTGTGGGCGTTCGTGGGTAACTTTGGAGCAATCAAACACTTTATTAATTAACTCGGATTATAATGTTCAATCACTGAATGTTCCCGATTAAACTCATTAACACTAATAGCTAGGAACGCGACAGTTGCAATAGTCGACCACTCCGGCCGACTGCCACTCGAGAAAAGCCGAGAGACGCGCCGGACTGCCACTTATTGACTCTGCCCCCACGCCGATACACAGATAGCGCCAGCGTTCCACAGACTACTGTATTCCGACACACACACACACATATGTAATGTTTTTCTATTTTAAAAGTATCATGTTTATTGGGTATTTAAAAAAAACTGATTTTTCGGTCCTAGCGCGATGTTAGCTTCAGTGGCGCGGCCGTGCGCTTGGTTGCCGCTGTCGCTCAGCAATGACGGTGTGACACCGGCCTTAGCCGCCTTCAACTACGCTTCTTCCTTTTTGTTTTCACCGCTGGCACATCTCTTTCTGGTGAGTGGATTAAGTCACACTCGCACACACTAACACACACGCACATTTCCTTAACCTCGTACACATATTCGTACACCAATGCACACACACACTCATTTAGTTTAGTTTATTTATTTATTTAAAAACAATACAAAATACACTAACGGCTTGCGCCAAATCGTATACAAGTTAGCTTTGTTACAATTTTATGCTGAAATATGCTTATATAACTATTATTTTTATATCTCTTCATAATAAAATACCTTAATTATTTATTCAGATATAAAAAAACGTTCTTTATAAATGACGTTTTCTTTTGTCCGAACACATCAGTATCCTGGATTTGGGCCAGCATTTTATTCAGATGGTCCACTACGCGATGGGTAGGTGCTGCCGACCCGCGACGAGTCCGCGGCTGCTCACCCGACGACAGCAGCCGCGGCCGCCGTCGCGGGCCATCGGCCGCGTTCGCGCCGCACATGTATCGTCTCGGTACCACGAGGCCTACCCGCGCGAGGGCCTGCGGATTGTCCACTTCGCCATTTAATAGCTTATAGTAGTGCACGATAGATAATAGCTTACGCCGGAACTCTAAAGACTCTAAGCCGACCATAGCGCCAATAAAGAAAGATGGATATAAATATGGGTAATATCCATATAGTCTTTTATAAAGATAGCGTCCGAATTTTTTTTGTATTTTTTCCATTAATGTTATGTATTTTGTTTCATATGGGTCCCAAACGATGGACCCATATTCTAGTTTGCTCCGGACAAAACACTTATAAAGTAACATCGCTACCCTGACATCTGAAAATTGTGATGATAACCTAATTATAAAGCCTAAACTTTTATGCGCAGATTTACATATACTATTGTACTGATTTTTGAAATCTAGTCTTTGGTCTAATATTAATCCTAAGTCCCTAATTTCATTTACCCGGTTTAGTTGTTTCCCATTTATTATGTAATTATTTATTATAGGCGTTTTGGATCTTGTAAATGTTATTACTTTACATTTCTCATTATTTAATGCTAATTTATTTAGATCTGCCCACTCGGTTACAGCATCAACATCTATTTGTATGGTCTTAGCATCCTTAAAACTGTCAACCCTATTATATATTTTAAAATCATCTGCAAATAATAGACATTTAGATGTTTTTATAACTTTTGGTAAATCATTTATCATAACTAGAAATTGTGTAGGACCGAGTGTACTTCCCTGACTAACACCGGACCTGGTGAAATACGTATTCGACTCGTATTTACCGATCTTAACATACTGAGAGCGATCTCTTAAGTAGCTTGCAAAAAAACATAATAATTTGAAGTCAAATCCCATCTCTGCAAATTTTCTAAGGAGTATGTCATTGTCTACTAAGTCAAACGCTTTTTTAAAATCAAAATAAAGTGCATCTACTTGTCGTCCATTATCTATTTCATAAGCTACTGTATCTACTAGGTTAATAAGATTTGTGTCCGTTGACCTGGCTGATCGAAACCCATGTTGGGAATCATTTAAATGTCTATTTATTTGACTAGTTATTTTATTATTCAACACTGATTCAAATACTTTTCCAAAGCATGATAGTATTGCCACTGGTCTGTGCTGGGAAATCGTTGATGTAATTCCTTCTTTCGGTATTGGGGTTACTCTTGAAATTTTCCATTTTAGGGGATAAACGCATTGCTGAAGTGACTTTCTAAATAAATATAATAAAGGTTCTTCCAGAATCGCTACACAATCTTTTAAAATAAAAGGTGGTATTGCATCAGGTCCAGCGGCAGATCGTGATTTTAATCTTTTTACTGCTGCTTGTATATCAGAGAGCGATATATTATCTATTGAAATGCTAAAATATAAGTTATCATTGGATTCTGCTTGTGCTGTAATAGGGTCTAACTTTGGAATATCTTTATGAAAGACAGAGCTGAAATATTCCGCGAAAGCATTGACGGCGTCCTGTCCTCGCACGGTTTTGTCGTCAACTACGTATTCTCTAGGCTGTTGTTTAGTTTTTGTGAAATCCCTAACAAAGTCCCAGAAAATATTTGGGTCTTTCAAAATATTTTTTTGGGTGTTTTCTTTATATTGGATGTATTCTTGGTTTATTAAATTTTTTACATGTTCCCTATAATATTTAAATAATTCTTTGTTGCAATCTTTACCTTCCTTTTTATATTTTTTAAAATGATAATATTTATGTTGTATATTATTAATTATTTCTGATTTGGGTATATATATTTACTATTGTAAATCCTATCTTTCTTAAGTGGCACACTTTCGTTCAAACATTTATTTAGTTCACAATGAAATATGTCTACTGCTTCATTAATATCTTGTATTCTATATAAATTTGACCAATCAATGTTCATTATATTTTCTTATAGTGCCCTAAAATTCGCCTTTCGAACTCATGAACGCTTTCTCTACACTCGCACGCAAAAATAGTACAATAATTATAATACTATAGATCCAAATGAAATATAATTGAGTATAAGACATGCGACTGCCTCATTAGTCTAGTGGTTAACATGTTCGACTACAGGCATGAGGTCCTGGGTTCAAGTCCCGGGTCGGGCCAATTCGAAATCGATATTTGCCAGAAGTTGGGAAGTTGGCGGTGTAATCCACCCCCGTGCCTCGAAGAGCACGTCAAGCCGTCGGTCCTGCGCCTGATCCACTCCGGTCGTGACGAATTATTGTCAAGTCGGACTATAAGAGAGAGAGAAATAGAAAGTACACTTGTGTATTATGCCTACTAATGCGCAGTGGAGCAGCGTGGTGGGTTTATGCTTTAAACACCCTCTCTTATATGAGCGAGGAGGCCTGTGCCCAGCAGTGGGACGTTAAATAGCTGCTACTTACCTTTTAATAATGTAAGACATCGTTATCATAATGAATTGATAAATTTAGGGGATCGGGTTTGTTTCTTTTTCTCTAATTGTTAAAACAAATTGTTATATTGTTGATAGTGTGGACGGGTGCCTATACCGTTGATAAGGCGCGTGTTCATAACAGCGGCGACAGCGTTCGTACCGTACACTATTGGTGCATGGTCACAGAAAACTGACATAAGTAAGTAATTACTAGTTTCGTTAGGTAAATAACGTGGATAACGTTAAACTTAAACCATATTCGTGTTGCTCTGGAAAAGAGTAATTTTATTTTTATAACCTACACTTTACATTTACAAATACACTATTAATTAATTACAAATATTACCTGGAAAAGAGAAACAAAAGTTCTTATCAATTACCAATTTGTCTTGTCATATGACAGCTGCTTCTACAGAAAACCAACAAGTTCACAGATAATGATTTAATGTTTTTATACAAAATCCTGAATTCACCTTACATCCTAAGGAATATCTCTTTCATATGTACGTGTATCCAAAAAATATTTAGTGTCCCTTTTTGTAAGACTAATTATGCTAAAAACTCATAATACGTTCTTGTGAAATGTTCAATAACCTAAGTCATATAGACATATTTAATAATGGAAAGTCCTCAGTCAAAAGAAATATTAAATCTTACCTGTTAAGTAAAAAGTAAGATGAAGTACACAATAACGCTATGTTTTACTTGTTAGTGGAAACTTTACTCATGTATGTGTTAGTTTTAAGTGAATACCTATGTTAGTCATAATTATAAAATTGTTTGTTTCCCAAATAAAAGCACTTTATTTACATATGTACAAATGACTTGTGGCTTTTATGAGCGTTGACCGTCGGAAAAGTCATTGCAGAAAAACCACTTATCGAAAAACAATTCGAAACAAAGATATAGTTCTTCTTCGAGATCATGTTAACTGTTCGTCCGATTGATTTGAAATGTAGCCTTTTATATTTCACAACGTAAACGCTCATTGAGGATGTATTTCTCCGTTTCCCATGAGTTCGATAAGCGTCCCGCTAGTATTTTGTAGTCACAATATAAAAAAAAACATTTCTTTAAATATAAAAATATTGTTGCGTTTTATTGTCGATAATTTTGTGTTGAGTAAAAAGTTTTTGAATATTCAACCATTTAGTAAGTATTGAGTATTTGAAAATACTGTCAAATGCTCAGCTAGGGCTAACGGGAGGCTTATTAAATATTACCACATCAGTCAGAGTCGTCAGTCAGTACAGCATTAAATGTGTTATAGATTCCAGGAGCAGCAAAATATCAGCTTTAGTGGTACTGTACACTGAATGCTGTCAATTGCTAAGAGAAGCTGAGGGCAGTCTTTATATCACTGACGTAATGGGAACATTGTTCTTAGGTGAGTGTCGGAGTTGCGTATTAAAAATGGTTGATTTTTTCAATAATCTGCCAAATAAATCTTTACACGGAAAGTTCTATCATTAAACATATTATGATTCGGGAGTGTCCCAAGGTTTTACAACTGTACCCTAATTATTTAATATATGTGTATACGCTAATGATGAAGTTTAACAATAGGTTTGAAATCATTTGAAACAAGCTTTATAATGTTTAACATTTCCATTAAAATGAGAGTTGTTTGCTATAAATAATTCATGAATAATGAACTCTTATAAAATTTTAAAATATGTCTTGCAACGTCAAATAATTTTATTAAATATTATTGTTTAAATAAATTATAGACATAGTTAATATTATTCTACCAAGTGTTACTCGTTTATTTATTTATTATCAAAAATCTACAGAATTTTAACTAATTAACGTATTTTTTTTTATTGCTGACAGATTAGCGCTTGACTGTGATCTCACCTGATGGTAAGTGATGATACAGTCTAAGATGGAAGCGCCCTAATCTGTTAAGAAGCGATATACCCCTTACGGTTTCTACACAGCATCGTACCGGAACACAAATCTCTTTGTTTGGCGGTACGTTTTAGCTGGTAGGGTGGTAACTAGCCACGGCCGAAGCCTCCCACCAGTCCAGACTCAGACAAATTAGAAAATACAATTTCCTAAATTCGTCCTACCGGGGATCGAACCCGGGACCTCCGCTAGCAAAGCGAATACTCGCACCACTGCGCCAGCGAGGCCGTCAA
>JACTOM010000869.1:1722762-1781518 GCA_015832385.1 Elymnias hypermnestra | reverse complement strand
GGTGTCTCAAAGGGCTAGACTGGCAGTGCATGCTGGAGTGTTGGTGCCAACACTTATGTATGGTAGTGAAAGTTGGGTATGGCAGAAGAATCACAAAAGTAAAATAAATGCGGTAGAGATGAGAGCGTTGAGAAGCATGAGTGGATTAAAACTGAGTGACAGAGTAAGAAATAGTGTGATAAGAGAACGTTGTGGTATAAAAGAAGACGTAGTGACTAAAATCGAGAAAGGTATGCTTAGATGGTTTGGGCTTGTAGAGAGAATGAATGAAAGGAGACTGACAAAAAGGATTTCTAACACAAGAGTGAATGGGGAAGACCAAGGACATTTTAAATAAGGGATAGGTCAAGAGTACTTCAAACCGAAGAACTTGTATGAAAGGTTTAATGAGAATGAAAGAAGCGAAGGAGATATGCAAGGATCGTGGCAAGTGGAAGGACGTGGCCTCTGCCTACCCCGCAGGGAATGAGGCGTGATGCTATGTATGTTACAATGTTTTATAAACAGTGACAGCTGATAGGCCTTGTGCGCGTGTGTGTTTGTGTGTGTGTGAGAGAGAGAGCGGAAGATATTATATTCAAGATAAATTAAATTATATATTCCGAACTTTATTTTTGACCAATGTTTTAAACCTCAATATTTTTGAACGTAGAAAAGATATCAATGGTGTTAAAGTGTTTGTTTAACCTTATTTAATGTAATGTTTTAAATTATACCCTTTATTTAAAAGTTGTCTGTTGAGAGATGGCTTCTGCATACCATATTTCTGTCAATATTAAGGAATTGATTTATTCATCTATTTTAGTAATAAGCTGGTTATCAACAGTGGCCGTGTCGAGCTACTTGTACGTAAAATGCGGCATGTTGACTATAACCGAAGCTCAGGCGTTACTGTTGGTTTCTACCCCCAAATCCATTCATATAGGTAAGAATTTTTATAAATTATGTTTTAATTTTGTTTTATATATTTACACAATATCTGCTTAAACGTTTCACCTATTTTGCGTATGGACACTACAGGAATAACTCTAAAGTATGTGATAAATGCCAGTTTGTATTGGACGAGTGTAGTCGATTTTAGCTTCAAAACCTCTCTGGATCTATTTCCAGTACTTTGTCTGTTTAATATAGTATTGTAAAGATGGGTGAAGTCTTTTGTTAGAGGAGGCTTTTACAGCATTCACTTATTTCTAAAACTTTTGCTGGGTAAAACGAAAAATAGAAACCATGAGCAAGGCTTAGTTATTTTAAATAAAACTGTATGTGTACGTGCGTGCGGCTGTGTGTGTACGTGTTTGTGTGCATACAATTTCTAATCACTTATTAATTTTTTTTAGTAATTCAATAAGCCAAATTACTCAAATAATTTATCAGAGATTACAGGAACGGTATTCTAGTGGATATATACATAGTTGATAATGAAATTGTAAATATAACTTGATTGATTGGAATACAATTAAATCAATTAATGTAGTTTATCGACATATAGTTTTCAATGTACGACTGACAATGATATCAGAGAACGACATAAAATCTAAAGTTATTAGTCGAGTCGGGCCGGGTATTCTATTATTAGCGTCATAATCACAACATAAATTTTTATTTGCTTTAATTTCAATTATTCATTTACCCTGTTTTATCGTCAAATGAGTGTAAAGAAGCTGAATGATCATTTTGCAATTAGCTGTCTTGTTTTTTCTTATTTCAATTTTTAAAAGAAGACTAACATTATATACGTTAAATCGAGTTGTTGAAATAGACTATTTCTTTAAATCCTTATATTCCGTGTTATAGAATGGATATCAGCCACACTATGTACAGCATCAGGCCTGGCGCGGCTTCCAGCAGTGTTCATAGCGCCCGCTCAAGCGTTGCTGTTATCCGCTATCGCCACTGACATGGACCACAACGATGAGAATGACGATCTGCCCACATAATACATACTAAGTATAGTATTTTTTTAAATGTACTGGTTTACGCTCAATATGATGTTATGTTTAAAAAATTTAAATTTTCAATATAATAAGAGGCCTTAATTAGAAATGCCTTTTTAAATTAACCTCATTAGACTTTGTAGATAATAAAATGAAAGACTTAAACTAGACTCACAATCCCTGCCTCGTTAGTTTTAGTTAATTAGTGAAATATTAGTTAGAAGAACATAGTTCAAAGTAATTTGTCTTATCAAGAAATACTTAGTATTTACTCATTTTTGTATTTATTATAAAATAATAGCTATCTCGGCAAAGTTCGTACCGCTTGTACCGGGTGTACATAAGTACACACTTTAGAAGTTATACTTCTTAAGCGTAACAAGATATAAATCTTTTAAAAAAATGTATCTTTCGCCTTATTTTCTGTTTGTAGAAATAATAAACTGACTTTCATTGGATATAAATACTTTATAATCTGTTTTCTATACTAGAAACTGAAAGTTATAATTTTGATAAGAATGTCACGTCAATATTTTCAATGTCGCAATATATCTAACGAGTAATATAATAAAATAATTACGGTATTATATAATTATAAAATATTTATTAAATTAAAATAGCTAACTTCAGGACAGGTCGGTTTTTTTTGTGACGATGTGTGCGCGCATGGTAAAAATTTTTATAATTTTTCCCTAACGCGCCAATAAAAGTATAACTTTAAAAAAAGCTGAATGAAAATACGTATTGAAAAAAACGCGACCTTTACGTTCAGATTCCTGCCAAAGTCTGTCAAATGTTAATAAAAACAGTGTACATCATATAACTTACGAAACTAAAACAAACTTGTTATAAACTCTAGTAGGCTGCATAAGATTAACAACTCATTTAAGGGTAACTGTGTAACGAATTGTTTCCTCCTCCCCCCCCCCCCCCCCTATTGTTATTTGGGGACTCAAAATCCTTTATCCCAGCTTGGATTAAGATCCTGTCAATTAGGACCCTGATCCTTCGCACCTCGTCAGCGGCAAAACGCTCACCTTCATATGCAATCCTATACTGGTTAGTTGCCGTGAGAAAGCTAGTTTCTACCAGCAAAGACGTATATTTTTTAATCAAGAATCAACTTTCCGAGCCGGGGGTGACATACTGCTGACGATTCAAAAGTGCTTTTAGACCCTACTGGAATAAAGAATATTTTGATTTAGACTGTATCATACCTTACTATTAAAAGAGATTGCAGAAAATCACCAATTTGTCAGAAAAATTATCCAAAACAAAATAAAGCAAGTGAAACAGTTAATGCAAGCGTTGCCATATTGGCCTTGGCTCCGATGCCGAACGGCTTTTGCGCTATCCGCAATCCGTGGCCGTGGCTGTAAACGGCATAAAAAATAACATTCGACGGATAAAACGTGTCAGTTTAAAATCAAACACAAAATTCCTGAAACTTACATTTATTTATTTACTTAAAACTATTGATTTATCACAAATTCATGATCGACTTGTTCTACGTGCATTTCTAAAGCATAGTTCAGGCAATTCTAAAATTACTTATAAAATTTAAATCACAGTCAATATCTTATTACCTACATATTAGGTATGTTTTAATATTTTTCTCTAACTACCTTCATTTTCTATTTTATTTCTTTTTCATATAGACGTCATAATTTTACAACATTTATGGTCGTATTATAGATTTAGGGATAGCCAATTTGTCAGATATTAATATAAGAATTATTTCATTATATTATAAGTTAATTAAAGTTTATGGGTCACCAACGTTGGGTCGTATTATTTCGCAATATTTTATCGTTAAATATATTGCTATAAACATCATATTAGGCGTTTTAAAAATAATAAAAATTATAAAACGATGAAAGAGTAAAGTTTAGTTCGCTATTATACAGCAATGATGCTAACGTTGGGCTGTAATATCGTAAAAACGAAAATAAAATAAAATTGAATACGATATATTCTATAATAACATAGTGAAGGCATTTTAAATGATAATTCAAAATTAGTTTTGTAATTAACACGTGGAATATCATCTACTTATAGGCGATCCCTATTACAAATAACGTCTTTAATATCTCAACTATTAATGTATTATGACGTCCAACGCTATCTAAACTTAATTTCGGCAAGAAACACTTAAAAATTAAATATAGCTTATAGATAACATTAACCTATAGCAGTGATGTACTTTCAAATATAATAAACTAGGAGCAAATAACTTAAGTGACGCCAGTCCATCAAAGAATTCAAGTAGGCCGTATATTTGTATACATTGTAGTAAGAGATGATACGGTCTAATAAAGCGTGCTAACTGAGTAAGAGGTATTTTACCTCTTATGGTTTCTATACAGAATCGTGTCACGAGTCCGCGAGGTAAAGATATCACATTATGCGTCAAATATTTTCTAGAAATTATAATACACCATTAATAAATAAATGACACTAGTCATAAGGAATATCAAAATGGCGTCGTCACGAACCACCCTCGCAAGGTCCCTGCTGCTGCAGCAGCTCCCAGTATAAGCCTCTTTTGCGTACCAGTTCATCATGTGAACCGCTTTCTGCTATTACGCCTGTAACAAAGAAATAAAATTAAGCCTACGATACCACGGGGATATGGCCAGATCTCCTCTTAGTGTGCGTGTAAATGACATTAGGAAAACATGAAGGAAAAAGTCAATATATGAGTAGTATTAGAAAAATTATGAGTCGGCCCGTGTTAAATATCCTAGTAGTTCCCCGCAGTGTCACCCTCACTAGCTGTGCCTCGATGAGCCACTCCTGTAATTTGCGGTCCCATACTTTAATTCCCATTAATATCTAAAGCAGTGATTCTCAACCTTTTTTTTGTTGCGGCACATATTTCACGATTTCAAAATTTGGCGGCACACAAAGAAAAAGATAAAAATTATTTACTTACTACAACACACTGCATAAATAGTTTATGACAAAAATTTTAAATATACAAAATAAACTGATATATACTACAATAATAACTAAACGTTTATTAAGGGATTCATTACAAGCTAATAATAAAAATGTTTTTATTGCGCAATTTGAGCTTATATTTGGTGGTACAAATGACAATGCTACTCTCATATCGTCTTCAACTTATTATCGCACTGATGCTGAAAATCTGAATTCACACAAATAATATGTGGAAAATTGTAATAATACGCTTAAAGCTTTTTTGGCTATCATTTAGTAGAGTGCGGTGAAAACAAAAAAAAAAACACTTATTTGGAAAACCGCGTAAAAGCGAAAACGTTTAAAACAAGTACCGCGTAAATCGGGGGATAGGTGTACTGCAAAGTTAATAAGTTTACAAATTTATAAATTGACACTACATGCAAATAATTTAAAATTAAACCGAATCACATACATTTGCCAATTTTAACGAAACACCCTGTGAATCCCAACTATCACTAAAACAACACGTTTTGTACGCAGAAGTGGCAATTCCTATTGCTATGCACGCCGCTTCATCATAATTAGGCAATAAAAATATTTTTCTATTTAAATTATATAATTTAGTACTATTAACATTATTATATATTTGTAAAATTTGGCGGCACATAAAAGTGCAGCGGCACAGTGGTTGAAAATCACTGATCTATAGATACATAAGCAAACCGATTTTACATTATGTTGTTGTTTGTAATAGGCACTAGTTCATTACTACCTTATAATAACTGTGTCCAAATTATACTAATGTTGGTGCTAAGCTGAGATTTCCTTGTTAATGTAAAATATAACCATATCTCTTGGACAATCCGGTTTAAATCGTAACGAATATCATTTATTGATAATAGGCCTTTTGGCGAATGAATGATTCAAATCTGTTCCTAATTTTTTGATTTGTAACCAGAGCAAACCAACGACTAATATAATTGTCTGACCTCTGTCCACAACGCAAATGGTGTCTGCGTGTCGTACGGTAGCAAGACGGTGGGCGATAATGACTGTGGTCCTGTCCTTGGACGCAGACTCCAGAGCTGCCTGCACCACCTGACAAACATTTAAAATTACCTTCAGTATACAATAATATAAATTGGCTATACATATACACATATTACGCATGCATACGCACATACACGAATGCGCCCGCACTTACGCTCGCACACACCACACACATACTCGCAACACGTACGCAGGCATACGCTCGTATACATACTCCCACACACTCAAGTATACGAAAACAATATATGCAAAATAGATGTGTAAGCTACTGTTTTTTTTTGTGTACGGGTCAAGAACATCTGCTGGGTGTTATGTTAGCAAGTAATTCTCAGTAGGTACGTAGCACAACTTAGTGCTCCCTAGAGAATAGAAAGGCTCTCGATGTATAAGAAAAGGAAACAGCACTCTTGTGAACTTTATGCATTATAACATTCGGTATTTCCCGCCCCGTATTTTTTCCAAGTTTTCTCATTGAAAAGAACCATAATGAATGAATAATGATTGGTAAAATAAAGTAGTACCTTCTCGCTGGCAGCGTCTAGAGCAGAAGTAGCTTCATCTAGCAGTAAGACCCGTGGGTTCCGCAGTAGGGCGCGGGCTATGGCCACTCTCTGCTTCTGGCCTCCTGATAGAGCCGCTGAACCGGCCTCCATCACCGTGTCATAACCCTGATGATGTTAAAATATATAAAGCAAATTTCACTACATTTTCATCCCTATCTGTTGGCACCAGTTTTTTGATATCATAATTTTGCTTCCTCAATTTAGACACATTACTGTCCAGTAGAGATAGAACAATTACGTTATTGCAATTACTAACTACAACTGTTGGCACTGTTAGAAGGTATCTTATTACTCTGTCTCCTATCTGATGGCCAAATTCAATATAAGACTTGGCTCTTTGGTGGAAATTGGCCGTCTGAATTCGACAGCTCGTAGCTTTAGCACCTAGCAGTCATATATAGTTACCGATGGTAATGTGGTGACAAATGAATGCACGTTGGCCAGTTTGGCGGCTTCGATGACCTCCTCGAGGGAGACCTGCCTCGAGTTGTCTCCATAAGCGATGTTGTCTTTCAGCGACCTCTCGAATAGCACAGGTTCCTGTTGCACCAACCCCAGAGCCCCACGCAGCGCTTTCAGCGACACATCACGACGCACGTCCCTACCGTCCAGCCGCTGTAACAACATGCAATACACAGATGAAAAAACATTGTGTGGTATTATGAAACCACGATGCAAGTGAAACTTTTTAAATCACTACAAATGAGTGCGAATATAAACGCTACAAGGGCAGCTGATGCGAATCATAGGCGGCCACCATATTGGTCTTGGCTGCTCTGTCAAGCGCCTTTCGTTTTCGCCCCCACTCCGCGACCAGTTTTAATTTGACATAAGACATAACAGCAGAAAACAAGGTATAAACCACCAAAAATAGAGGATACATCAGCCCAAAAATAACCCGAGGTTAGAGAAAGATGGTAGCAGCTCGTTCGTCAGCCACTAAGACATATTAGAGCAGGCACGACCTTCAGCATTAAAGAGTACGGCAATAATTATGATGATGAATAAACCAAGTATCCTTGCTCGAGAAAAGATTCATACCTAGCATGATACTTGAGACTATTGAATTTCTAAGACACCCAAACATCAACAGAGAAATTTGTGCAATTTTTTTATAATTTTCCAGAACTCATTTTTCCAGAATCCAGAGCGAGGTGATTAATTCTGCGTGTCGGTCGTATATAATTGTTAACAACCAGTGTAAACCAGTTCTGTAATAATTGCAGACAAATACTGCTGGTAGATGTGTTTGATCATAGTCCACCTTTGACTTTGGAATCGATAAAACTTTTGCTGACATAATTCATAGTTTTTTATATTCAGTATCCAGACAATCTCCGCGATTTAAAGTCATTATAATACTTGGTATTCTTTAAAATATCGAAGCTGTTTAAAGTGTTGGTTCTCTTGTTCATCATTATTATTCCTCTAGAGACAGTGAATGAGTACAAATTATAGATACATCATAAAGGTCATAGATAAATTATATTATTTTGATGATAGTTGTGAAAATCTTATCTAATCCTTACCACAACTCCTTGGTTGGGATCGTAGTTCCTCATCAGTAAATGCATAATGGTGGACTTCCCGCAGCCCGAGGGTCCGACGAGAGCCAATGTCTTGCCTGCAGGAAGTTCTAGGTTCAAACCGCGGAGAACTGGTACATTGGGTCTAGTGGGGTAGTGGAAATGGATGTTAGCAAAGTCCAATTTCCCGGTGGGTACCTGCGTACATATAGATACATATTAGTAAAATTGAATCGTTTATTACACCAAAATAAAATAAACATTTCTATTTTAATTCTCGTTATTGTCCGAAACTATACGAATTATTTTCACAATATCAAATTAAGCACTCGCGAATGGTGACCAGATACGTACTCTTTAAGGTATAGAAGCAGCTACACTTCTTAGGATCTGTTGTACTTAAACTACCGATCAATGACATTGTCTCTGGAATCTGGAATGTAAATATTTACCCAATTGGGGTCATCCACGGCGGTTTCTTCCGTAAAAACCAGTGGTTTCCTCTGCAAGCCGCGGACAATACGGGCGCCGGAGCGACGTGCGGCTGCAAAGCTTGGCGCGAAGGATAACGCTTCTGCCAACATCCAGGCGCCGTAGATTAGGGCTTCCGATACTCTGGGAATAGGATTAAAGGTAGTTTTACGTACTATACTACCCGGTGGTCGGAATGGGGGAAGGCGTTTAAGATCAGTGCTTCAATCTCCATTTATAACTGGGCCACCGGGAGTTTACAGGACCACTGAAACTACAGCCGGTGTCCGGTTGCCTCATTCTGTCGTGAAAACGATGTAATACCACGCTGTTAGCAATAAAATATTACTCACAGTATGGCGTATTCATATTGTAGATCCTCCCGTGCGATGAGGTAACCCGCGTAGGCTAGAGAGATGGCATAGCCCAGCGTCGGGGCGCACAGGCACAGGCCGTACACCGGCCCGCGCACCGCCGCTGAGCCTCCGCCTCTTCTCGCTGCCTGGAGAGCCTCCCAGTAGCGACTCAACACAGCGCGCTCAACGCCTGCGCAAAGATTAAGCTCAAATCAAATCAAATCAAAATATCTTTATTCAAGTAGGCATATTACAGCACTTTTGAATCGTCAAATTTTTGTTTTTTTCTTTTCCTTTCCACGAGCTATCTAAATGTGCCGATTAATGGTCCAAATTAGAAGGGTTGAAGTGGTTGCTGGAGAACAATTGCCACATTTAGCTAATCGGCTAAGTCTACGTCGATTCAACCCTGCTTTGTTGCAATAGATCGAGAAGCAGGATACGAAGTTTTACGCATCTCCTTCCCCCCATTGAACCATAGAGGAGACTATATCTGGGATACCAGAGTCGCGGATGTCGGGGGTTTCAGTGGGTATTCTGACTTGTTAGTGAGTACCATACTTCAGACCTGGGTTGCGCAAAGGCAGTTCCCAACGTCAAATTTAATTAAGGGTGTACTAACCGAGGCTGTGCACTGTTCGCACGTTGAGTACTGCTTCAGTGGCCAGACGAGAAGCGCTCTCCAGCGCGTTCTGCTCCTTCGCTTCCGTCTTTTTAGTGATCCAGCCTTCTAAGCATATGCCACCGATTACCTAAAAACATATACATTTAAGGAGTCTTCTAGAGTTAACGACAAGTTTATTTACCTTCTTGCAATCACATTTTTTTTTAATTTCTACTTCTGAACTTATAAAGGCGATACTTACGCATGGTACGCTAATTAGACTGACGAAGGTCATTTTCCAAGAGTACGCCATAGCTAGTCCCACGCCCAGCACCATAGTGCTTATGCCTTGTAGCATCGTGCCAAGTCGAGTTCCTGATAACAAAATATTCTTTAAGTTACATCAATTAAAGGTTGATCCTGTGGTCCTGTATACAGAAGTATACGAATTTCCAGGATTATTTTATTTCTTTAGAAACGTACATTGGGTGTTCTTTATTTATTACTGATCTTTTATCATGAATGCAAAGAATTTCTTCTCCTTGAATAGATAAGCAACAGTTAGGATTTTTAAAAGTGAATAATATTTTTTGTACGTTTTGGCATTTTAATCTCAATTTAAATCGTCAGCACTATTATTTTGAGACTTATTAGTCTGTTATCATCCAATACAATATTAATTAATTGCATTGTTGTTTAAAATTTTATTTACGAATGAATGTTTTATCTGCGAGCACGTATACCTGTAGCTCCTTGAACAGCTGCACAGTCTGAAGCCAGACGGGCACACAAGGCTCCCACTGAATTCTTGGGTTGGTCGAACCACCCTTGTTCCTGTGACAAACACATACATCCTAAATTATTTGTTAAGAGTAAATACATATTTACGTAAAATGTCACAGTTCATAATAGGATACCAAATCAAACATTAATGATTTGAACCGACATATAACTAACTAGTCGTAATTATTTTTTTAACAAATGAAATTTTTCAATAAAATTAAAATATTAAATCACTTTTGGATCATAAAATATAATAATTTTATCATATATTATATATAGGAGAGTTAATAATATTAAATGATATTGATAAAAAACAAACCTGTGTCAAATAATTGTTGAAAGTGACGGTTCTGAGTCTGTCCGTGAGTTTGGAGCCGGCGATGCCGAAGAGCCAGGCCTGCAGAAAAGTGACGAGGCCGCTGACGAAGGCGGCGCCCGCGAACAAGCCCGCGTACATTTGTGAGTACCGCAGGATCTCATCGTGGTCTGGCCACGAGAACATCTGCACAGTGGAACGCAACATTACCAATGCATTCTTTTCATTTACGATCCTCTCCTTTTACTGGAGGTTGGAAATAGGATATGTTATAATACATTTAAGATAATTGTATTATAATACTCAAAAGGCTAACAATTGGATGTTATCCCAATTCCACAGATACTTGTCCGCACATTTGTTTAGTGAAGCAATTTTTAAATGACTTGAACCAAGACTCTAATTAAATCATGATCTGTAGCCAAGCAAGTTGACTTACAGGACAATGAAGCAGTTAAAGAAATGAATTAATACAGCAGTTTTCTATCGGAGCTTCATAACAGATACATCCAATATCATTAATCTCGACTTGAGGATCTACTAATTTGTTGCCCAAGATGCTGATCATTAGAACAATGAGGCACTCTATGAAATCACTATGCATTGGTTCTCTACCACTGACTATATTATCATAGAAAATTTCTCAGGAGAAATACCCAAAGTCTCAACAATAGGAGAGATTATTTGTGTAGTGATTCTTTATTAGAAAGTAGATTATAATAGACAATTTCAATCTGCTTGTCTAGCGATGTAAGAGTGGTAAATGAAATTAGTGAATACAGTGGGTATTCACTACTTCATTTTATTTATCTATCAACACTTACCCCATATAACTTGGAGAAAAGCAAAGCAAACACTGGCATGGTGGCTCCGATCAGTAAAGAAGCTATACCTCCACCGACGAGGAGAGGCCATTCTTTGCTGTTTAACTTGAGGAGTTGCCACGTGGAAACATCAGGTAGCTCCTCTTCTAGCTCTGCCTCCTAAGAAAGTGTTAACAATGTAAATAACAATAAATTACTCATAACGAAAACCTATAACCAGAACATATATTGTTTGGTCATCTATATTTATCAATTACATACAAACCGGAAGATTTTGTTTTCAAATAACAATATAGAGTATAAATTTTTATATGTGGGTAGTTTGAAAAAGTCAATTGAAGTCATATGAAACTAATACAAAGGATTAGGCCTAAATATATCTCAATATGTACCTCTTCCTGAATAATCTGTGGCGGTGAAGCTACTTGATTAGAAGACATGGATCCCACTCGAAGACTGCCACGAACAAACCGGTCCCGTATCATGGATTCTAAATGGAAAAAAGAGCTTTCATTACAAGCGCTGCGTAAACAGCTAAAATTACGCAAAAAGTTCTAAAAAAAGTGGCGTATGAGTCTCCGAAATGCTTGTTGGCACATAAGTATCTCACTCAAGAGAACTAAGTTTTCGTAAACGAACTTGTTGAACATAAATTGATGGATATAATTAAATACTATATGTCAAACAACATACCCCGATGAGAGGAATAGATACTGCCGTTGCGGCGTACTCTCTGCAATTGAACTTCGTCAACTTCTTCGAGATCATCGTCTTCAGTGAGATCAGATTGTGCGGCTGCTATACTCCTGTGAAAATACATTGGTATTGAAGTAAAATGCAGTATATGCAATTTATAATTAAGCTGCAAGAAATATTTAATGCAATAAAAATAACTACGGTGTGAATATATATTAGCTTCTTGTACATCCATAAAGTTAAGAATTCATTATGTAATAGTTTTCTATTAAAGACTCGGAAAACTCGAGAGATGACACTTAATGAATTTAAAATCTTTATAACGGGAATGTTAATTGAAAAATGACGATATAATATGAGGTATTACCGAGACGATAAAAAATCAGAAAATAAATTAAAATCTTCCTTAAATTTATTTTATATTCACTGGTATTGTTACACACTAAATATAATTAAGTTCAAAATAAGTAAATGTCGTATCAGCACCTGTGTGTCATGTCATCTTGTAGCAGTTTCCAGTAGGCCCCCTTCCTTTCCAGCAGCTCCAAGTGAGTGCCCTGCTCCAAGACCGCCCCCTGTTCTATATACACTATACGAGATGCGTTCACTATTGTTGATAATCTAAAAAGTAATAAAAGATAGTACTTTTGGGCACATCGAATATAGATCAATTAAACGTCAGTTATATATAAAATATGATTGAATGTAATTGGGAAGTAAGATAAGGA
The DNA here is from genome assembly GCA_015832385.1 of Elymnias hypermnestra. Lineage (NCBI taxonomy): Eukaryota > Metazoa > Arthropoda > Insecta > Lepidoptera > Nymphalidae > Elymnias > Elymnias hypermnestra. Next base: position 1,768,742 of record JACTOM010000869.1, on the reverse strand, counting down.
GAACAATGAGAAACAGATTGTAAAAGTGTCCTGTAAGCTACAAATAATAGCTCTAAATTTTGGAAGGCAAAATGGCACCAGACTATAAAAAGTGTATGTGCCATAATTATCATTCGTTGATGTTGTCTATATACAATAAATAATAAAGTCGTTCATAATAAAGAGAAACATACCTGTGAGAAACCACTAGAGTTGTCCTTCCTTTGCTCGCTGCATCCAAAGCGGCTTGTACCTGAATTGAAAATTTTTTAATTATAATTCGTCATAAAAGCAAGTCATTAATAATTATAAGCAATTTATATACAATACCAAGCACAGTTACGGTAATGGGTCCAATTGCCTCATTTGAGACTGTCTTCTTGGAGAAAGGAGAAGGACACAAGGCAGGAGAAATTGCGACTAGTGGCCCTGTTCTCCTTTGGAGGAACGACTTGAGTAGTAGGTGTATTTTAGCCCATTTGCTTCCTATATTTTACTGTGTCTAATGAGCTAGCAATCCTTTGTTACCTAATGTATATGAATCGTGAATTGTGAGATGTGTATCTTTGGAATAGAATATAAATTTAGAGGTGACACCACTAGAGTTTGAAGCCTTTTTATTGTTCTTTTACTTTAATGTAGTACCTGTCTCTCTGCAGCAGGGTCTAGAGCAGAGGTAGGCTCATCTAAGAGTAGGACTGCAGGTTTCCTGATCAAAGCACGTGCGATGGCCACTCTTTGCTTTTGACCACCTGATAGTTGTGCACCTCGTTCGCCAAGGACAGTGTCATAGCCCTGTGAAACAATACACACTCTTTTATCTAACATTCGTTGCTTAGTAGTTTAAAATGAAACCCGGTACTAAATTCGGTACTAAAAGACCAATGATTAGGTAATTTTTGAGGTAAAACTTACTTTGGCTAGTTTAGTAATGAATTGATGGGCGTGAGCTGTCTTTGCTGCTTCCACCATATCTTCCTCGGTTGCGTTGTCGACTCCAAGCATTATGTTTTCCCGTATTGTGCCACTGAAGAGTACTGGTTCCTGGCCGACGACACCTGGATACGAAGGATATGTATACTAATCTATCGATTCTACTAAATGATTCAATTGTCTGTCGTCAGGCTCATTTTTGACAAAGTATCAGCAAGTAAAAAGGAATTAACTCACCAATTTTTCTTCGGTAATGATGCAGGTGTAAACTATTCAATTGGTTTCCATCCACGACTATGTCACCGCTGTCAGGTTCGTATGCCCTTTGCAGGAGTTGCAGTAATGTAGATTTGCCACATCCAGAACCGCCTACTAAAGCTATGGTTTCTCCTGCGGTTATCTTCAGGCTTAGTCCTCTGAGGACCTGGAACAAAGTATTTTGGGATCAAATAAATATATATATAATATTATATTTCACTGGAGGAAAATTTTTGAGGTAGAAAGTAAGTTATGTTCATCTGCAATATATCATCTATCTTTATATCAAGATTCATAAAACCTCATTCAGAGGTGTAGGCTGTTAAAGGTAATAAACAGAAAGACATATTTTCGTATGTACATATAAGTATAGACTCACCTTAACATCCGGTCTTGAAGGATAATTGAAATATAAATTTTCAAACACAATATCGCCCTTAAAGCTCTCAGGTTTGATTCCAGTTTCGTTCAAAGCGTTGATTTTGGATTCTCTTTCTAGAAGATGAAACAGTGATTTCGCTGCTCCTCTCGCTGATGAGAAGATCTCCAAATGTGGGTTGCACATGGCAATGTTCTGAGCTGCCATGAACGCACAGAAAAGAACCTAGGAAAATATTGGAATTAATTAGATTTTATTTAAAAGTTATTTACTTGTTTTAACGGATTCATATTGTGTATGTTGTTAGAATGAACAGCTTCATTGGTGGGGTCAATATCAAAATTCTTATTTATTCTTACCGAGACCATGACTCCAGGGTGGTAGGTCCTCTCTTCGGGTGGTAAGGGCATGTCGGCGACACACAGAGCAGCTCCGTACGCGAACACTATTGCGTTAAGGCTATAGGTGAGCAGCCAGCCGAGACCTGCTCCGGCCCCCGACCACGCACAGCGACGACGGGCAGCAGAACTCGCACCAGTTAGGGCTTCCGAGTACCTGTTTTCAAAAATATTTTTCCAAAAGTGATAAAAAATATTTTTCCAAAAGTGATATTGAGTGTTTATAGACGAAGATCTTTCAGAGATCTAGGGTGTGTGAGTTTCTGAACGAAGATCTTGAGGATAGATATTTTTCAGGCCTTGCGAAGGTTATCTGATTGCCTGTTTTAACAATTGTTTTCTTATAGGAATAGCCTTAAATATTGAGCTCTAGGTTGATAGTCTCACGAAGAGATAAATCTTTGCGAGGTCCAGGTTGGCAGGAGATTCCAACTATTTGTGGGCGTCGAAATGGAACGTATACTTTGCCCCGCTCGGAGTAGATTATTCTCATTGAGATCTTAAAAATTTAAGTCATGTCCACGACCGTTGAATTTTATGAAGCAGTAGAACAGCCATGAGAAAGCGGTCTCTGTGATGTTTTGGTTGGTAGATTTTTGTGAGACGTTGTGTGGTGCGCAACGTATCGTTTGTGGAATATTTTAAGCTCAAATACGCGACGAAAATCTAAAAAGGGGATTTTAGTAAATATTAGTACCTGTTGTACTTTGGCTTTGGCACAAGGCTCCGGACGGGTGCTCTGCCTCTCAATATTTAATATTTCTCGAATTTTATCTGTACAATATCAAGATTTATTATTTTCTATGAAAAAGGAAGATCAGAGATAGGTATGAACTTGTTCGGCGTAGTTTAAGTCTCGGGCATTAGGTGGTTTTATATGAAAAGGGACGTTTAATGGATTCTTACTTGGAGACTTCAACGTTTTCTCCCGCGTATGCTCGTACAGTTCGTATGGCGGAGAGAGCCTGCTCAACGATGCGGCCCGCCGCGCCGTACGCCATCACTTCTTCCGAAGAACAACGGGTTTGATTCTGGCAATTGAAAAATTTCAACATTGGTTCATGTTCTAAGAACATTCGTTTTTTTCTTCTTTCTCCCAGGTATTTGGTCTGCTAGTCTCTTTGCGTCAGAGGACCACTTGCTATAGGTAAACGCGTCACATGCATAACAAACGTCAGTTGTTACCAGATGTTGTGTGAACTAAAATACCAAATCCAACAATCATTATCATTAAAAGTAACAATTCATTTAAGGATTATTGTCTGTATTTGTACAATAAACTTTCCAATGAAGTGTTTGACGTATCTCTTAACAAATTCGAAACTTTCACTAAAGTAAAGGAAACATCATACAATAATTTGAAACGTTACTGAAACGAGCAACTGCAAATGTCTAAATTTACGTAACGTTACCTTGGCAACAGTAGCAGCCACGAACAAAGCCAAGGGTACAACAGACAGGCCAGCCAGTGTAAGTTGCCAGCCATGTGCCAGCGCTGCACTCGAAGCCACGACCACACTGCCAGCCAAATATGAAGCCATGGCTACGTGCTCGCCCACCCCCATTTTTAATTTTTCTGTATCCCTGTGGAAATTTAGTGTGGTTTTGACAATTGTATTTTCTAAGGCTTTTTAAATCTACACACTCCACACAACATACATACATACATAGCATCACGCCTTATTCCCTTCGGAATAGGCAGAGACCAAGTCCTTCCACTTGCCACGATCTTTGCATATCTCGTTCGCTTCTCTCATTAAACCTTCTCATTAAACCTGGCATACAAGTTGTTCGGTTTAGAGAAATCTTGACCTGGCCCTTATTTAAAATGTCCTGGATTTGGTCCAGCAACGTTCGCCTTGATCTTCCCCTTCCAAGTTTCTCATTCTCTCTTGATTCATAGATCCTTTTAGTCAGTCTACTTTCATTTATTCTCTTTACGTGCCCAATCCAATATGTGTTGCCAGTGATGACCTACGGTTCTGAGACGTGGTCGCTGACTATGAGTCTCATGCGGAAGCTCAGAGTCAATCAGCGTGCGATGGAGAGGGCTATGCTCGGAGTTTCTCTATGTCATCGAATCAGAAATGAAGGGATCCGTAGTAGAACCAAAGTCACCGACATAGTCCTACGAATCGCGAACCTGAAGTGGCAATGGGCGGGGCTCATAGTCCGAAGGACGGATGGACGTTGGGGGCCGTAGGTGCTAGAGTGGCGACCCTTCATCGGACGGCGCAGTGTAGGCAGACCCGCCACAATGTGGGCCTATGATTTAAAGAGGGTCACCGGTAGCCGCTGGAGCCAGGCGGCGCAAGATCGGGCCTTGTGGACGTCATTACGTGAGACCTATATCCAGCAGTGGACGTCCATCGGTTGAAGCAACGACGTGCCCAAACCATTTAAGCATACCTTTCTTAATTTTAGTCATTACATCTTCTTTTATACCACACCTTCTCTTATCACACTATTTCTTACTTTGTCACTCTATTTCAATCCACTTACTTCACAACGCTCTCATCTTTGCCGCATTTATTTTACTATGCTTCTTCTGCCATACCCAACTTTCACTACCATACATAAATGTTGGCACCAACACTCCTTCATGCACAGTCTTTCTAGCCCTTTGAGACACCATCTGGCTATTCATAAAGGCGTAATGGATAACTATAATATCTCGTATTGTATGTAACAAACGTAAGAATTGTATTGATTTCGTCTAAGTGTATTGCTATTTTATAGCAATAAACCTAGATATTTGGAAAGATACTCGTCAGAATTAGTACGGAGGAACACTACAATAAAGCTTTCTTATATTATGAAGATATTTTTAACAAATCCAAATTGATATGACGTTCTGTTAAGGACGTACTTCACCTACGAAAAAAAGTTTATTTTAATGATGTACATTCTCCAGAGCAAATCGGAAAGACAAACCTTTCAGATTCGAACTCGCTTGGAATTTGGCATACTTGTTCACGATAATTTCCCCACGGGATCCGAAACCACGCCGATGTCACCTAAAAAATTTGGAACTTACTCTGTTAACGTTGATGCGAAGTTCATGGTTGTGTTTGTGTCAAAAAATGCTGTCTCTTGGCTCAGTACCGACCGGAGTAGTTTCCACCTTAATCTTGTTACCTGAAAATTGTTTTTTATTGCGTTTAAGCGTGTTCAGCTTCAGCTAATTTAAAAAAAAAATTGTTTTGACACAATATTATCGACTCCCGTCTCAGTAGCAAGATAAAAACATACAATACATACCAGTTTTAAGTGCTAGCAATAAAAACATTTTAATCAAAGTCGGTCAAGTACCTTCTCGTAATGAATGATCATAGAAAAAAATAACTAAACGTAATATTTTCAATATATGTAAATTTACCTGTACATTTTTTATACAGTTTTTTTAGCTGAAATAAAAAATCCCCCCTTGGCGTATGCTTGCTTCAATAGCAAGGGTCCTGGCTTCGAAATACAGGCAATACCATTGTAGGAAATTGTATCTTTTTACATATTCCTAAGTCTGAATCTGTTATTAGTTCAAACTGCATTACCAGCTATGGTTAGGTGAGATTACAGTTAGAAAGAGCAATAACAATTTCCAGGAGGACCTTTATATTTCATTGCATCGAGGAAACCCAGGGAGTTGCAATGCAATGCTTGTTGCGATTTATAATGAGTTTTACTTAACACACCGTTTTTTTTATTTATAAATAGTGAACCATCATTCTTTACCCAGATCGAAAGCTTTAAATAAATTCTACCTATAAATTAGTGCTGTACAGTTTGGCCATAAAGTTTAATCAGGTTTTTATAAAGTTTAATCATGGTAATTAGTTCGTAAGCCTACTAATTAATCCAAATTAGCCCGTTAAATCGGAACGGTTAACTGATTAAACGGTTAAATTTTTAATCGGTTAAAAAAATAACTAATATTTCCTCAATGGTGTCATAAAAACTGATACGATTTATTTTCACTATAACAAAACTTTTTAGAAACATTCTGGTGTAAATCATTTTAAATTATAAAAAAATTGTTCATGAAATAAGATGTATTATTCATCTTTTTAGTTAATCAATTATTATATGAAATTTATTTACAATAAATAATTCAGAATTACAAAAAATATAGAACTTTTTGATAAAAGATTTTCAGGATTTTCGTTAAACTTTATGGTCGGCTTAAATGGCCAGATTGTACAGCACTACTATAAATCAATGGTTATGCTACTCACCATTCTGGCAGCAGCCCAATTGGCGAGAGTGACAGCCAAGGCTGCAGTGACTAGCTGGCAGCCCATGATGACAAAGCTGGCCACCGCGAAGGCAATAGAATCTTCTATCAATGCATCCATGTGGAGGGTTCTATTGCCCTCACCTCTAGAACAGGCCAACATTTATGTGATTTTATATAAGCTCCTACGTATCACATCCGTATCAAAAAAACCTTTGATTTATATTGGAAAAACTGCAAAAAAACTTTCATACCCTTTCAAGAGGTGCTAGTGGATTTCGTAAGCAGAAATAATTTTATCTATGTTGCTTAGACTCAATATCGTTGGATAATAGTGGGAGTTCCAACCAATTAAAATACTGGACTCCGCAATTTTGATCAATATATAGGAATAAACCAACAGTCAGATGATCTGCTGGGTGATAAAATAGGAAAGTGGAGCAAGAAATTATGGGACGGTACCTAACAGCAAGTAAAAGAAGTAAAGAACGACAAGTAAGATAAAAACCTATAAGAAGAACTAACTAAAAATCGTAACAGAACTTAAATGAAGGAGATTGATGGAAGAGGAGAAAGTTAAACAGGCATAAATGAATATTGTTTGAGAGCTCTTTTGAAGTTCAACCAGTTTATATAAAAAAAATCTTTTGCTCGGATTAAATTATTTATTCAAAGTAATATGGAGATTATTAATCATCACTCTACTCCACATTTATTAATTCTTTTCGTCGTTGCATTATATGATAAAATATAAAGTTGATGTACACTTATTTTTTCGCGATTGTTTCTAGCTTTTTTTTGTATTGCCTTAGTTATTCGAGCATTTTTCTTTTTAGAGGTTTTTCATTTAGAATCATAGCTGCTAAGTTTGCTTCTATACAATTGGGCTAACTTTATACACACGGCTATCTTGGAAACAATTTGCTTTCTTCATTGGTGAATTTTAGATATAAGCTCATCGTATACTTACAGCCTTCTCCCTCCACCAAACCCCTGCAATATATAGGCATGTCCAGTCGTCTCCTCGGCATTGTTTCGCGTTATGAATAGGGCGGTGAGCTCTCCGTATATCAATACTGCTGCTATCAGACCAGCTGAGCACAGACAGGCTAAGAGTGACCCAACAGCTGTAGCTGTTCGTTCTGTCCAAGTGGAGTATCGCCACTGGAAAAGAAAATACACTGTTAAAATCTTCATAAAATTCTGTTTTTTGTTTGTTATGTCTAAACTGCTGAATGGATTGAGATGAATTTTGGTATAGAGATAGATGGAACTGTGTGAGACCTTTATTAGCTTTATCTCGGGAAAAACTAATCGGGGATGGCGTGAGGTGATTGTCATTTTTGTATGTGCGAATGTTTCTACTCATGATAACATTTTTGAAATTATACTTCTTTTGGCGCGTTAGGGTAAAATAATGAGAGAAAAATTTTACGATGCGCGTGAACACCGTCACAAAAATCTTGTTATGCCAAGTATAACTTCTGACGCGTGTACACACACACTTTTTTATATAATACAAAATATCTAAACTAAGAATAGCCAGAAGGCACACATAATATTACGTTGGTAGAAACTAATACAAATCAGATGAAGTCACGGGCTCCAGCTAGTATAAAAGATATTATATTTAAACCATAATTGTCGCTTGGTTGACCTTTAAAGCAACCGAAATCACATAAAGCTGAAAACTATGCGTATACAATGATTGTTTTTGAGTGAAAAGGTCATACAAGTGGGAAATGTTGCATTATTGTAAACTTTATTGGGTCAAGGTGAGGGTTTCACAGATTATCCACATACTATTTGACAATTTTAATGCTCGACCTTTGATAAATAGACATCTAAATAATTACGATAACTATAAATTATAATCTGATAAAGTATTCCTTCTCCGAAGAGGAGGCTGTATAATTTAAGAGCTTTGCGCTTCCCGTTAATGGGATACATCAAAATACTACTTAATTTTTGTAGTGGATGTAATGAGTAGCAAATGCAAGAATCCGGTGCTGTAAAATACGTTAACAAAAAAAGTATTAATAACGTGAACACGAAACGTGTTGTTAGTGAAACTGCTGAACTATAAAAGTAAATTTTAGTATAATATAATTTTATTAAAAAAAAAAGTAAATAGCAGCCCATTAACGTCCCACTGTTGGGCACAGGCCTCCTCACTCCGAGGAGAGAGGGTTTTTAGAGCATAGACCCACCACGCTGCTCCACTGCGGATTGGCAGGCATAGTAAACAAGTGCACTCTCTATTCCTTCATTCTAATAGTTCGATGTGATGGGAAACCGACACGACCGGAGAGAGGTCAGGCGCAGGACCGACGGCTTAACGTGCTCTCCGTGGCACGGGGGTGGATCACACCGCCAATTTCCCAACTTCGGGCAAATATTGAGAAAATCTTAATAGAAAACTCAATATTGATTTTTGAATTGGCCCGACGCGGGACTCGAACCCAGGACCTCATGTCTGTAGTCGAACATGCTAACGACTAGACCAATGAGGCAGTTTTTATTTTATTTAGTGGGAACGTATTCACGTTACCGCAGCAACATACATACATACATACATACATAGCATCACGCCTCATTCCCATAGGGGTAGGCAGAGACAACATCCTTCCACTTGCCACGATCCTTGCATATCTCCTTCGCTTCTTTCATTCTCATTAAACCTTTCATACAAGTTCGTCGGTTTAGAGTACTCTTGACCTGGCCGTTATTTAAAATGTCCTGGATTTGGTCCAGGAACGTTCGCCTCGGTCTTCCCCTTCCAACTTTCGCATTCACTCTTGACTCATAAATCCTTTTTGTCAGTCTCCTTTCATTCATTCTCTCTACATGCCCAAACCATCTAAGCATACCTTTCTCAATTTTAGTCACTACGTCTTCTTTTATACCACAACGTTCTCTTATCACACTATTTCTTACTCTGTCACTCAGTTTTAATCCACTCATGCTTCTCAACGCTCTCATCTCTACCGCATTTATTTTACTTTTGTGATTCTTCTGCCATACCCAACTTTCACTACCATACATAAGTGTTGGCACCAACACTCCAGCATGCACTGCCAGTCTAGCCCTTTGAGACACCATCTGGCTATTCATAAAAGCATGCAGAGCACCATTTACCATATTCCCTGCATTCACTCTCCTTTCGATATCACTTTCACATGTTCCATCTTTTGTAAATTTAGATCCCAAGTATACAAATTCTTTCACCTCTTCCACTTGTTCCCCATCTATCAAAATATTGCCATTCATCATAGATTCATCTCGTTCAAAAAGCATAACTTTCGTTTTGTTTACATTCACTTTCATTCCTTTCCCTTTCAAAGCTTCATTCATAATATTTAGCATCTCCTGAAGCTCGTTAGCGGATGACGCAAGTATTACTTGATCATCAGCGTAGAGTAAACATTTGATGAGTAATTCATTCATTCTTAACCCATACATACATTCTTTTAAATCTGTCAAACATTTATCCATGAAAAGGTTGAACAGCCATGGTGACGCAACACATCCCTGTCGAACACCTCTTTCGACAGGAAACCACTCCGTGTACGCTCCGTTTATTCTGACACAGGCACTAGAACCCTCATAGAGAGACTTCAATGCTTGGATCAGACAACCGCTCACCCCATACGTAGATAACGTTGACCACAGCTCATTCCTCACCACTCGATCATAGGCCTTTTCTAAATCTACGAACGCGCAATAAACTTTTTGGTGTTTAGCCAAACATTTTTCAGTTAAGCACCGTAAAGAAAAGACCTGATCCGTACATCCCATTCCTCTTCTAAATCCCGCTTAGCAACATACATGACATAAAGCAACATACATGACGATACTTAAGATTAGTTTAGGTTAGTTTTTAACCTTTAGTCTTTGGGAAACTGCAGAAAAAAACTAACATAACCTTCAAAATCGTAATGTCTGTAGCTGCGGTTGCGTTAATACGTAATGACCTATTTTAAATCCATCTTTTAAATAAATAAAAAATAAAGAAGTGTGATAAAAGACCCCACAGTTACTTATGCACAGTCGCACATACATACCTGGCGTAACGTGTAACGTGTTTTTTCCTATCGTACGATAAGACATTTCACTTAAAATAAACTGCAAGTGTATTCTAGACTTAACTACACGTTATAATATTCGCTTGCACTTTCTCTTTCGTGAGTTGATCGCGAAAGTAACGTATCACTATAGTAATAATTAATAAATGTGTTCTATTGACAGCTGCCCAGTTACAGAAAGTTGTAGCAGATTAAAGATTGCCAATATATCATGATCGATATTTTGGTCAAAGGCAAGTTACCTTTTAATTGGTAATTGGTTATTAATCAAATGTCTGTTATGTACGTGTACATGATCGTCTAAAGTCTCATCCATCTGTATATTACAAATACCTTAAGCATTGCGGACGTTAAACAAAGATTTTTCACCTTTGTAATGTTAGTTTGATAAATTATAAATGCTCGATAGTAGACTTGGGTTCCTGATGAAAAAAAATATTTGTAATGACTTTGTGATTAAAACAAAGCCTAAATTACTTTTGCCTTGTCTCTAATTAGTCTGAAAACTATAATTTGTACAGTAATGAACAAGCAGCTATAGTATTAAAATAAATTATGTTTCCCTCAGAACAATACAATATCACAAACGTAACTCAATAATTAGTAGATTTATCTTCAACTCATTGATTATTTCACGGATCAATATAAAAATAAATGATTATTTGAAAATATTAAGTAACTGATCGCGTGTTATATAAAATTATTTACAACGAGTCTGGATTGAGATCTTAAAATGGTTAGTCTAAGGTGACAAGGATTTCGTCCTTTAATCTAGTTCTTACGTCGTTTACAATAATAATTTTAAAGAACTTTATTATCTAAAGTTACGTGGGTCAACCCAACTTTTACGAAAGTACGAAGGTCATTAATATAAAAGAGGAAGAGAAAAGGCCCTAAAAAGAAACCCGGAGGGACTCTCACAATCCCAGAGCCAGAACAAAGTTTTCCTTAGAAATTGAATTTTTTTATCATAGTTTGTTGCGAATATTACTTTTCATTTAACCCTTTAATGAGAATGGCAAATGTTTTAGACCGTAAAAGCTCGTCTTCAGTAGAAAAAGTTGAGCCAATTATACTGAATTTTAAATTTCTGCACGGGGTAAAATCCCCGAGGCAACGGCCGCCGCATTTTTTTGCATTGCATTTGCATACCGGTTCTTGCAACATAATTATTGCCCATCGGAATATTGAGACGCTGTTCGTCTCTGAGAATTACAATAATTGTGACAGCTTGATAAAAAGCTGTTGCAGTAAGCAGAAATATATGAAGCTTTTAATTGTGACAATTGATGTTGCTCTTTAAAATTTAAGATGAATACCCGCGTAGATTTCAATTTAAAGAAACCCCTTTTTGTGGAAGTCTACGTTCGGAAAGGACTAGAACTTGGAGATCTCGCAGTATGAGATCGTCATTCGCTTTTGGAAACATGAAAAGATTTGGATGTATACTTTTGGAGATGTGTGAGAGATTCATTTGCTACCAAAAAAAACGTACCAGTTTCAAATTTTATAGTGATTCAGGTAATAAATTTGTACCTATAAAATGTGGCTTAACCTGCTTAATGGAGTGTTATGAAACTCATTTTTCTCAACAAAGTAGCCAAAACAAGGAAGCGGTGTCATCGAACATATTACGGCATGCGGGTTTTATATCTTACATTATCATTTAGCAGTTTTTTGTTGCTTTTGTGTGTTATCACATCTCATCTCTTTTGATTGCTCTTGATGTATGTTATCACTACTTGCATTGAAGCCATTTTGACGTTTTTTTAAGATTCTATTAATTTTAGATAATTAATTACATTACACAATTTACATAACATTACATATATATTACATTTCATTTCATCAACAGTTAAAGGCAGGCACCTCCTTGTAGGTTTAAAAGAAAACTTGTATTAAGAGGACTCTACACAGATCAGAGTTTATGACACATTAAATGTAATATGACATTTGTAGTTTGCAAATAAATTATTTAATTAATTGAAAATCATTGTGTTATGTTTAAAGACTATGCAAACACGTGTGTGCGTGCGTGTGAGTGTGCGTGAAATTCTAGTGATTATATCACTTTTAAAATGTAGCAACAATGCTGCATCAGGCTTCAAAACTTCTGGTATTTGGCCAATTGATCGAGACATTTTCTCTGGAGAAGATTTTGCACCATCAACAGTCACAGACATTTATCAAACTTCAATTTCTGAAACGTTAGCGATTACTGAAGGTGTTTCTATAAGCAATCCTGTACCACCACACTCTATACAAGAAATAGTAGCCACATCATCAGATCATCTATCTATGCCAAGTACTGTAACATCTCCTTCAATTATTTTAACATTGCAAGATGGAACTACTGAGACTAGATCAAGCACACCTAGTATTTCACCTGATGATGATTTGGTTGGCTCTCCTAGACACAAGTTACCAGCAGTCATCAAGTCAACTGTAAACAAAAGTGGGACACCCTCAACGATGAGCGTACCTTCAACTAACCATGAATATGTACCACTGTCATGCATTCAAGAATTACCCAAGGCAAAAAATCAATCATTGCTACTGAAAGTCCTTACAAATTAGAGTGGAAAGAAAAAAAAGAAAAGAGGAAGAAAAAATAGCCAAGAAGATGATAGGAGTCGATCTCAAAGAAAGACTGAAATCTAAATCTGCTAATAAAGAAAGACTAACAATAAAGAAAGAAAGACGAAGACTATAAAGAAAAAGACTGTTGAAGTTAAAGAAAATAATGAGCCAGATTACTTTTGCCCTCTGTGTGGAGAAAAATACACATATCCACCGCCTGAAGACTGGATCCAATGCAGCGTCTGTAAGAGCTGGTGGCATGAACAATGCAGTAACTTTGAAAATAGTAAAATAGTATTTATTTGTGATAATTGTCATTAAGATGTAAATTATTGATCTCACTGATATTTATAAGAAGGCTAAAGATTTTTATTTTCTAGTTTATTTTATTAGTTTGAAACAATTTCTGTATGTTATAATGTTGCGTGCACTTACCCCTATAGTTGGTTAAGTGTACGCATTTGGGGTATTTTGATTTTCTTGATTTCCAAAGAATTTGTGCCATTAATAAATATTTATTGAGTGTTTAAGTTGTTGATTATTAAATATTGTAACTAATGAACTTTGTTTTGTTTCCTTCAACCTCACATTTTTTATAATGTGATACTTCAAACCTTAAGTACGCACACTTGCTCCACATGACTCTATGGCAGCCTCAAAGTATATATTCAACGGGTTGTTGTTACGACATTACATTGCAAATATTGAATTTTTTTGTCTTTTCTGTACTAAAATGGGTATGTATCATGAATAAACATTATAGTACATATAAAGTTTCCTTATGACTTTACCTATTTCTGAAAACTGCATTAAAAACCGTTGAATGGTTTAAAAGACGTAAGAGAACGAACGGCGGAAACGATTTCATTTTATAATGTGTAAATATATCAGGTTCAATGACCTCTTTTTAAAAACTATTAATTTAAGTAATCCTTTCAATTATATTATGATTTCGTATTTTTATACGTTCATAAATACTTAAAGCTTAACTGTTCTTGTAGTTAAGACGCAATGAAAATGCAATTAGCACAATAAACTTGATATCAGTGAATTTGTATTCATTAAATCTGCTGTCATCTTTGCTTTAACAATATAATAAATGAAGCAAATGAAAAGAAACAATAAAAGAAGCAAAATCCTTGCCAATTCTAAAGACATGGATTAAAAGTATGGTATCCCAATCACAGTAGGACGACAATTATAGTTAACTAAGTCTGTCTGATTGTCGTGCTTTCACGCTAAAAGTTTTAATGCAAAAAAAGGGTTGTAAGGTATGGAAGTATCATATAAATATAACTTCGCAATGAAGTCTCTATTGTAGAGGCCCGAAGGCTGTGGCCTTGTATGCCCTCCTCCCCTTAAATCTGACCCTGGCTATATAGCTAAAGGGTTTGTTTCAAAAATGCTGATCCCAGAAATAACAAATTGAAAACATTGTTATTATATTATTGGATAGAATATTTATCGAGGAAGGCTTTAGGCGTTAAAACATCACGTTACAACCAATAGCAGCGGAGAATCAATAAAAAATGTTGCAAAAAAGGAGAAGATGCATTGTTTTTGAGTGCTTTCGTTGCATGCGCTGCGTAAACGATTTAAGTTACGCAAGTACGTATAAGTACGATGGAATTTTTCCTCTTAAAAAGATGGACTCAGTATAACCTTATTTATGGTAATAAAGTTTATTCTGTTGTCATATTGCGTCATCGCAAGTGCAATGGTGCAAGTACTCATTTCGATGGCAGGGGCGGAGGATGTGATTCCCGACAGGGAAATTTTGGAAATTACAAATCCTATATAGTCCTAATGTGGACTGGTGGGAGCTTTCGGCCGTGGCAGGTTGCCAAATTCGGATATGATGCTCTATATAAACTATAAGTACGACAACAGTCAAACGCTAACCTGTTAAAAACTCTTTGCATATCTCCTAAATGTGATACAAATGGTAAATCCTGGTTAGCCAGTTATATATATAAAAGGAACATTTGTCACAAATTACGACAAAAAAGTGGTATATTTACAAATTTGTATAGTAACATTGTGTCTAATCTTTTATTATAATCATTTTAATTAAAATAACACTACAGCGGTATCTTAATTAAAATGAAAAGTACGTGCGAGCAAAGTACACATGTGCAGAAGTGAAACTTCTTTGGCAAACAAATTTTTAAGTTTTACATAAATGTAAAACTAGATTTCCGAGATTTAAGAGGGAGGGAAGAGGAATATATGCTAGGAATTTAATTGTCATTAAAATGTTAAAAGTGTGGAAAATTAACACGAATAATTAAATGACGAAATAAAAATGTCCCGAGTTTTTTTTATATATATTAGAAACCATTAATGAAACTTGGTTTTTGAATTAAAAATTTACATAAGAGAGTTTATGAAATTATTTTATTTCATGAAAAATTGTATATAATTAAACATGGGAACGATGATATTCAAGAAGTATATACTGTGTTGCAGTGATCAACGCCCTGCCTTATATGAAGCACGCATTGTTCCTAAGACTAAAACACATTAAAGAAATCAAATTCGGCAAATATAGATACGTGTTATAGATGCAAAGTTACTGTTGGGAAGGGATTTAGGTTCAGACAAATCCCTCCGGGTTCAGTGGACTATATTGGATTCTTAGGGCTTCGATCTTGCGGGTTCGAGTCTTGAGGTGCGGATCTTTGCTTCTTCATTGTTCGGGGCTTCAATGTTCGGTCTTTAGTTCTTGGGGGATCGGTTTGTCCGTGTTCAAGCTCGGGTCATCAGGTCTCAGTGCATCTATATTCGGTTCTTCAGAGTTCGTGTTTCGGTTCTTTGGGTTCGGGTTCGGCAGAGTTATAGGGTCTTGAATTATAACAAGTCGCGCTTAATAAGAGATCTACTCCGCTCAGGAGTCTAAGGCGGAATGTGTCACTCAAATTCTCTCTGTCAGAAGCCTTTTATACAACTCTCCTACTCGGCACGTACATACGGCGCGACGAGCAGGAGAAAGGGCTATCGCGGGTGCTGAGGTAGTCGATGACGGGGGACGCCGAGGCGTAACCAATCGGAATTAGTCGCTGCCGGCGACACGCTAAGCTCGCTGCTCCCGTCCGCAACAATTACTTTTTACAGCCTTACAATGGATTAATAGTCCCTCTGGTACTATTGGTGCACTGTTTAGTTTTTTGAGTTTTAATCATAGTTACTCTGAGTTTCTTGACAGTTTCTTCTCAGAGAAATACATTTCCCGAACCGGTAGTAGATTTGTAACCAACCAACATACTTATAACATTTTAAAATAGCTTTTGAGTCTACTTGAATAAAGAATATTTTCATTTTGATTACTATCATATCAACCGGAGATATGTCAATAAAATCGCATTTTAATTGTGTTTTAATATAATATGTTACATGATGAATAAATAAAGGATACATCTAAATGCATATTACGTTTTACATCAGTAGTGCAGTCGGTATGTATGGCGTAGTTTCTATAATAAGTTATAGATAATAGACAATTACATACGGCTTGCACGGTGTTACTATAACCTGTTATATCCTTGGTAACCAAATGCTGGTTAATTTTTATTGCTGATTGATTGTAATCTCACCTGTAAGTGATGAAACAGTCTATTCAGTTTTCGATGGAATCTTGCAGACGTCTAGATTTTCTTCGACATTTTCAACAATTACCGTTGTTAGCGATCATTATTATTTTATTTGTGGATTGCTATTAAATAACTATATTTGTTTATTATGCTGAGGTTTTTGTAATGATAATCAGTGAAACGTTTACATGCACTACATCCGGTTTAACGCTATTCCGGAATTTCTCAAATTTAATCAACACTTTTGTTTAGTCGTCGTTCTTACGACGACTGCGATTGATGGACTTAATATTTTTGAATGGGGCGTTTGGTTTAAGAAAGGCAGCACAGTAGTATGAAGGGATATTTGCCTAGTTACAGTTGTTAGTTTATTTAAACGTTAGTATTGTGTTAAAAGTCATAATATAATGAGAATAGTTTTATTTAACCTACAAATTAATGAGCGACTCTAAGACCGTCATATTTCAATCAATGGATACAAAACTTTGAAATTGAAACCGTATAAAAATCCGTAAACTAGTTTTTGAGTTCAACGCGGACTAACAGTCTGATGCGGCGGAGGAATTTGTTTTATATTATAGTAAGAATTATGAATTTTAAAGTCTTCAAGGTTTATTTTGGTGTTTCAAAGTGATTTATACTAAATATCATCTATCTATTGTAGAAAATAGATTAAAACCTGTTCATCGGTTCAATCGAAAACACATTACAAAAATACTATTATTTTCGTAATATACCCGTCCCGTGCATAGAAGTAGCTTTTTTTACTAAACCATGAATAAATATTTCCAATGATATACATAAATAAAAACATGTTTAACCAGTGAGTTACGTTTACATAATGATTAAATATTTTATTACGCATAAGGATATGTATATACCACGTGGGAGGAAAATGATGCGTGGAAACTTGAGCGAAGCAATAACAATTTTACATGTTTAAACACAACCTAATGTTTACTAAATACAAACAAAGGACATGGCCAAATTTTATATAGTATGATTAAAATGCATATAATAATAATCCTAGATGAATTTCAGCCATAGCAACCAATCTATGCACACATTAGCTCAGGAGATATTTATTGGATATAATCTTCTTCCTCACACGTGCACTCTATTCTGTCATTCTAAGAATGCGATGGGACAGAAAATCCGTCACAAGGGATTAGGCATAAGACCGACTGCTTAACGTGTTTTCCAAGGCATGGGGGTGGAGCCCACCAACAGCTTCACAACTTGGGCAAATGCGGAGAAGATCTTGAATGAAAAAATCCAATATGAATCTTGAATTACCACAAGCCGCAATTCGAACCCTGAACCTCATGATCTAGCCGATCATAAGCCTAATGAGGCAATCACAATATATAAATAAATGCATTTAGTAAAATAGCAAATAAATTTTTAATCTATATTTGACAGGAAAATTGTCTATGGAAGGAATAGTACCAGTACTAAAAATTAAAAATGGCGTCATTTATTCTATGGTTTCAGAAACGTCATTTTGTATTTGACATTTGAAATTGTAATGATATTTCCCTTCTAAATGTTTGGACTTGTATTTTTTAATTATGGCCACAGACAAAAGGTCTGACAGCAGTTAACATTTAATTAATTTTATAGCTGTACTTAATTGCTTCTTATACACATTAATTGTCAAACCATATTAAACATAATCATCCAGTAGTCAGACACGTGGATTCCTGTCCATAGGGATGTGCCGATTAAAATACATCGATGTAAAAGGAAATATCGTGATTAATTCGGGTTTATTGCGAGATATCCAAAATTATAAATCCGATTAACTCGAAATAAATTTGTATATAGTTTTTTTCATATTTCCACGGGATCGATGTATACGCGGGTAATATCGCGGGGTACAGCTCGTACATAATAAAGGAAATAAGACCTTAATTCGTTACAAGCCGTACGTATTAGTTACGATAGCAGGTTATTCAATACATTATGATATTGAACAGGGGCAATTTGCGGTGAATGAAAACCTGTCTTACTGCATTTGATAGCAGACAATTACGTTTTTCCTTATACTATTTTCTTAATTGTTCATAAGTTTCGATAGTATTTTGTGGTTTTAAAAAACTAATTGTTCTTCTTCCTAACGACTTTCAAATTTATTTTTTTGTTCTGTTCGAAGTATTTCATTCGGTAGCTAAAAAGAAACTAAAATATTTATTTTCGACATGGTTAACTTCTGCTAAACAGCGAATGTTCTCAAGTGACGCCAGTCCCAAGGAATTAATCTAAGATATTGCTTTAAATTTACAGTCTAAAATATCATAATAAAATATTTTAGTTGATAAATATATATATGTCGGAGTGCAAGAGTCTGTGGATCGCTGGCACCATCTTTGTATCGGCATGGGGGCAGAGTCAATAAGTGACAGTCCGGCCCGTCTCTCGGCAGTTCTCGAGCGGCAGTCGGCCGGAGTGGTCGACTATTGAAACTGTCGCGTTCTTAGCTATTAGTGTTAAGGAGTTTAATCGGGAACGTTAAGTGATTGAACATTATAATCCGAGTTAATTAACAAAGTCTTTGATTGCACCAACATTACCCACGAACGCCCACTGAATACGAAATTAAATAATGGATCCAATTAATAAAGATGTCGGCGGAGAATCATACGCCCCTGTGCTTTATGCTTCTACATTCTCTCTTTAATTCAACTACGGATTTAAGAAAAAAATGGATATAGTTCGTTAAAGAAAGATTACCCTCGTGGTTTATTTTAAATCTGTATAAGAGGAAAATCCCATCATGAATTGTTTTGTTAAATTTCTACAGCTTTACGGCACGTTAAGATGGTTATTTAGTTTTCCTTCCTCGTTCGTGTTGGATTGTCTTATATTATTATAATTGAATCATATATAACAAAAAGGGCAAGGCGGTGTATTGAGTCACGTGAGATAACGCAGATTCATAGAAACACGACGTCGGTGACCACTTTATATGCAAAACTGCATATCTCGTTTTACTAAATGAAATCGCTAGCGATATTTTATTGTTTAATATGGGGAGTTCCTTATACATTGCGAAATGTCGTACTCCAGTGATGTATAATAGTAAGTAAGTAAAAAGTAAGTAGCAGCCCATTAACGTCCCACTGCTGGGCACAGGCCTCCTCGCTCATATGAGGGAGGGTTTTTAGAGCATAGACCCACCGCGCTGCTCCACTGCGGATTGGCAGGCATAGTACACAAGTGTACTCTCTCATAGTCCAACGTGACGGCAATCCGACACGAACGGAGAGAGAGATCAGGCGCAGGACCGACGGCTTAACGTGCTCTCCGAGGCACAGGGGTGGATTACACCGCCAAATTTTTCCCAACTTCGGGCAAATATTGAGAAAATCTTAATAGAAAACTCAATATCGATTTCGAACTGGCCCGACCCGGGACTCGAACCCAGGATCTCATGTCTGTAGTCGAACATGCTAACCACTAGACTAATGAGGCAGTCGTGCATATAATATGATGTATATATTTTATAACAAACTCCCAAAAATCGTAATAGACTGTGAATGTGACAAAAAAATTCCAAATTGTACTAAACATTCAAATATAACGATAAAAAGGATGGAAGTAAATTGATTGCTCAAGTCTAAACAAAATGAATTAATATTATATTTTTTATTTTTATACTCTTCATTGTACACCAAAGAAAAAAGTTACAAAGAATAAGAGACGCCCAAGATTAACAAGGCAAATGTACATAGAGGCGGTTTTATCGCTTATCAACGAATTTTTGTGCTAGAGTAAGTGGGAGGTGTATGAAAAACAATACATACTAATATTAAACAGAGTACACATTGTAATGATGATGGCAAAAAGTTTACTCGATTGAGTTTGTTGTGGCTTCTTCTCTGAATAGGGCTTAAAGACACCCTCCTAAGTCCACATTTTTAGTAAGCCTTTAACGTCATCATCATGGTACATTAGAAATAACGTGGAAAAAAGATATTTGATAATTCAGAAGAGCTGTAAAGTTCCTTAATTAAGAATATTTATATTGAATTATTGCAATAAAAACAACCAAAATATAGTTACAAATGAAACCCTTACATATAAGTGTATGACATATATTTTAATTACTATTTTATGTTATCCTTGACGATTTATATATCTTTTAAAGAATAACTAGAGAAAGGGAACGTTTTATATTTAAAACTAGTTCATTAATAAAATTACGTACATATATAAATTATTTATCGTTGATATTATATATATTCTTTGTGATGAGAACAAACAATAACCGATATAAGGACTGTCGCTAATTCAATATGGAGGCTATAAAATAGTGCATAGATATGGAGGTAGTACGAGATTACACAATGAGTATTGCCAATGCGATAAAATATGATATAAGAAATGTAGGTAGTGCGCGGGTAGTGTGAAATATCATTATGCCGCAGGAAGGAACAGAGACGGACCGTGTGAAACGTTTTCAGTGCTTAAAAGTGTTTGAAGAAATATTGGTAAGTGATTTGAGAATCATTAATAATAAGTCATCGTATATAGTGTGAAAAAGTGCGTCCGTACAAAGTTAGTAAGTGTACTGTAGCCCAGGGGTAGTTGGCTACCCCTGATCTAATTACAAATGACACAGAATAAATGATGTAAGTATACATTAACTCAGGGGTAGTCAACCTGCAGCCCACTAGTTGGCTACTCCTGATCTAAGCATAACGCAAAGAGGAGGGACCGGTAATATAAAATAGTATGTATATTTCTCTCTCATTCTTTGCCGGCTTCATCATACACATTTTTGTACTTGTGTCTCTTACCTGTTTTTCCGTTGCATCCGGTTTGCATTCACAACGATTCTAGTGAAGGTACACTTCAATAAATAGAGAAGTAGGAAGCCTTCATGGAGGTAGACCTTGCAAAGGGGGCTCGGTGTATTATTAGTAAGAGGTGTTGGTTCTGGGTCGGATGAGTCTGTTAGTGCAGGGGTGACTATGTGGGGAGGATGGAGGTCACTTGGGGAACACTAGAGATATGTGTTGGGCTACAATATAGGCACAGAAAGACGACACTAGCCTGTGCGCTACAATTTAGACACATGAAGGCTGACACCTTGTATTGAGTTGTAAACGGTGATCATGTCGTAGAGCAGGTGCTCTTGGTGTTTAGGTTCTTGGTCTTAATCTGTATCATCCATTTGCGTTACTGCGGTGTTAGCAAGTTTAGCTCAGTTACGAATATTGTTAACCGTGGAGTCTTCGCAGAGACGGCTGTGACGTGAACCTTAGCAATTAATGATATTCAGGAACATATTTAATCTGTACGTTTTTTCTAATTTTCAATAGAATTGGGAAGAAAAAACCTTGTTATATACATATTTTGAGATTTTTTTAAATTTAATTATACTTTATTGTACACCGCACAAAGCAATTATAAAAGTAATGAAGGAGACTTAAACTATGTAAATTAGTGACGGACAAAAGGCGGTCTTAACTCTAAGGATTTCTTCCAGACAAACATAACGAAGAAGACTTAGTTAAGAGTATAAAGGTAGGTGGTGACATTGACAGATTAACTAAGCTACATGTGTCAAATACACTACTCATTTGTATTCTGTGTACAAATGGCTTAATCTGTCCATTTTTCATCATCTGATCAAAAAAAAATGTTTTATTAATCTTGTATCTTCTAATTGAAGTTATCTAGGTCATAGATTCATTTTGTCTGGGTTATAGATCGTTTCCTTTAGACTCATTTTTTATCCAACTGTGATCTTTTTCTTAAGAGAGAAGAGTGCAATCGCGTAATCTCTAAGATTTTGGTGTAAATTCTATCAAGAGCACATTATAAGTGCGATTATTGTTTTCTTTTACTAGTGGAAGCACGAGTTTCCATATAAATGACTTATATTGATTGTTGTTACGACGCAGTGACTCAGGAAGTTCTAGCGTTATAATTATGCGAACTAGGTCAAACATATATACCTTTACTAAAACTCCATATGCTATTCTGAAAAAAGATATACAATATTGTAACGAACAACCAATTATATTTTACTAGCGAACAGATATATCGTACATTAAATAACTGTTATTAAAAATATGTGACTTTAGAGCTCCAGCGGCTACCAGTTTATTAGGTACAGACTATACTCAAAATTTCTTACAATAATATATATATGTATATATATAGCACAGGGGCGTAGGGTTCTCCGCCGATATCGTCATTAATGGGACCCATTATTTAATTTCTTATTCTGTGGGCTTTCGTGGGTAATGTTGGTGCAAACAAAACACTTTGCTAATTAACTCGAATAATAATGTTCAATCACTTAATGTTCCCGATATCAATTTACAGAAACTCATTAACAATAATAGCTAGGAACGCGACAGTTTCAATAGTCGACCACTCCGGCCGACCGCCACTCGAGAACTGCCGAGAGACGGGCCGGACTTCCACTTATTGACTCTGCTCCCACGCCGATACAAAGATGGCGCCAGCGTTCCACAGACTCTTGCACTCTGACATATATAAAAATCACTGCCATTTTTCGTTGTAACTTTATAACTCAAGAACGGGCTTACTTATCCAAACCAAATGCGTAGGGTTTGTTCGGACTATTTAATAGATGGTTTATGTGAAGTTTGCCCATAATCGGTCGAGCGGTTCTTCGCTATCACATTTTTTTTTAAAACGAGTCGAAAGTTTGGTGTTTGTCAGACGTTCAAAAATAACAGAATTTACTTTTTTTTCATTTGTTTTGAAATGTCATACATTGACATTGACATCCAACAATTTCTGTTAGCAACTATAATATTTTTCGGACTTTGGCGGGTATATGAACACATTTCTTACTAATTTGAAATATTCTGCAATTATCATTCACCTTTTTTATTTAATGATTCCGAGGCAGTACGAAGTATACCGGGTCAGCTAGTCTATTTATATAAAAATCACTATTTCCTTATGTCATGGCATCACAGTTGCAGGACTGGGCACTTCTTTTACTGTTAGATATTTTAAGAAAACTTAACCACCATACTACCTTTTCTAATGTAACCTTATGACGGTAAATTACGTAAAGGACCATTAAATTGATAAAGTATAATAAAAACAAAATTTCTGCTGAATTTCGTCATCTTATAAATTCTTATATTTATACCAAAATATCTTGAAAGATTCCATTAATTTGATATCGCATCGGGTATAATGACCGTAGAGATAATCTAAGAAATAATTATTATGTAATAAAACGTAGAGAACTGAACGAGTCACCTTTTAATGTCTTGTTAATAAAAAAACAAAGAAACAGTCTCTAAAGAACGCACATTATAAACTAGTTTAACTTGAGTTATAAAATTTTATATAAATAGACTAAGTAACGTAAGAGGAGGTGAAGACCGAGCGAGTAAAAAAAGCTTATTCAGAATCAGTGTAACTTTAGTACCTTTAATTTTATATAGGAATTTTCTATGTAATCTACAGGGACTTATATGAGTCTATTCATATTTTGAACCAGTTTTGCTTCAGTAAGCAAGTAGTCTCCAATCGGTACGACGCTGTGAAGAAACCATAAGTAGGTTACTACAGTACTCTTGCTTCGCCAAACATCGTTTTATCCACGAACAAGCTCTAGCCCAACATTATCAAGTTATTATTATCTAATTTAATATTTGCATGCTGTATTTAGGGCAGAATATGATGGCGCAAATATATTTATTCCGACTTTTTAACCACCCATGTTCAGCTAATAACTCTTTCATCTCATTTCCACACGTTTCATCTAATTTTTCCCTCATTTCGTGTCATTTCCACAAATATTATCAAATTTTCACTTATTTAGTTTCATCTCATTTTATCTTATTTCAGCTCCTTTAATTCAACTTTTTTTTAAACCAACGTGACTCTAACCACTACGCCATTGTGCACTTTTGGATATGAACAAAAAAAGAACTCTATTTCACGCATAATTTTGTTCGGATAATCGAATAGTTGTACGTGTAGACTTGTGTCAAATATAATTTGATTTGAAAGAAATAAATACCAATCAAGCGAAGCTGTTTAACTATAAAATATACCCAACCCGGAAATATGTTGACGACAAAGCGGGTTCCTCGAACTGCAGTAACATTATTTTTTTACGTTAGAACATATTTTAATGGAGGGAATCCCTACCGCTTTGTCTTCCTCGTAGCGGTGAGCTGTTGAATGAGTCAAAGCACGTTATAATGCTATAATGTTTAATTTTATTATTGATCCTTATATAACGTAAGAAGGGTTGCGTAAAGTTAACAATTGTTAAAAGGGCCTGTAGACAAGGTGACATTCTAAGTACGCTAACGCCAGTAGAACTCTTATAAATGTATGGGAATGAATCACACCGACATGTCACGTGACCACAATGAACAAATTGTACGATTCAAGTCGTTTGACGTAGCTTACTTAGAATGTCATCTTGACTAAACGAGACTGTCAGAAGACGTTTTAGAGATGACACTCTTTCGTTCATATCAGTTTAATATTTTTACAGTTTAAAACTTTTTTTTTTTGGCTGGGATATACTTTTAGGCACAAAGCCGACCCATGGATGAAGGAGAAGGTCTCACAATACTCATTAAAATCAATCAGAACCTGCTTCATCTATAATTGATTCACCTGGGGTTCAACTTTCGCATTCCATCCCTGGTGTCCCGATTGAGTCCGACTGAGGATTCATGAGGGCGTTGCCTTGTGCCCCGCCACCTCGGGCGGTAAACCTTGTATAAAATTGTATATATCATGTCAAATTTGAAGGGATTTCCAAATATTTTATTATTAATCAACTGTTATTCAAATGTAGCGGCACTGTATCGCTTCTTTTAATAAGAAACACATTTATATAACAATTAAACTACTAATTAAATTAACATATACATTTTCATATATGCGATAGTGCATTTAGGGCAACATTAGTGATATCTATGTTAATATTGAAACCAATATGACATTTCTAGTATTTAAAGGAGGCATTTTAACTAGTTTTCATGTGTGTATTTAAGGTGGAAAAGAAGCAGATCATTTTAAAAGCTAGTTGCTATTTAAATTTTTTATTGAAGTTAGACTTTACAGTACGTTTTGTATGAAATATTCATATTGATCACTATATGTCGATTTGCTAGCAGAGGCGAATATAGAAAATTGTATTTTGTAATTTGCCTGAGACTGGATTGGTGGGAGGCTTCGGCCGTGGCTTGTTACGACCCTACCAGCAAAGACGTACCGCCAAAACAAAGAGATTTGCCTCTTCACAGATTAGCGCGCTTCCATCTCAGAGTGTATCATAATTCGAAATCAAAATATTCTTTATTCGGTTCGGAAAGCCGAATCTGCTGAGAAGAAACCTCCAAGAAACTCAACGGTTACTCTTTTAAAGAAAGTTGTGTATGTTACAATGTGTAATATTTTACTTCTGCGTGCAACTATAATCAAATCCTTTCTAAAAGTACCTTTTTGGACATATTTCTTAAAATTATGTGGAGACAAATCTAAAACTGATTGCGGTACCTTATTAAAAATGCGTATGCTCAACCTGACAAATGATTTCTAAACATTATTCACTGAACAATATGAGATAACAAGTTTGTTTTTATTTCTAGTAATAAAGTAGTGTATATCATTTTTTTGCTGCAGAAGTAAACGTTATTATGGACATATAAGGAATTATTTAATTTATATTGCTACGGCACTGTGAGAATTCACGTTTATTTAAATTTTCTTGTAAAATAAATATAAATTTACCATCAAATGTGATCACAGTTATGCACTAACCTGTCTAAAAGATTTGCTCTAATATAGTTAAAATGTGCATTATAATGGTGATGATGAAATGGAGGAAAACCTGCATGAGTTCGCTGTGGGTCCTTCTTAAAAAAACGGGCGTACAAGGACCTCCGTAAATATAGCTATCAACAATTTCTTTGATACCATCATCACACAATACTGCGTGGGAAAAAGACGATTGAAAAGTGCTGTTAAAGCTTATTCAAGACTTTTAAGATTTTATTTAATTTAAAATGGTCACTAGGATTTACAAGGTGACCGAACCCCTCGGCGAAGTAGCAGAATATTGCTAACGCGATGTTCGACGCACGACAGTACTCGTATGTCGCTTATGTAACGGAAACTGGTTTCGTCCGTCCGCCTTCGGCCGCGTTCAAGTTTAAGGCTAACCTTGTTCCATAGTGAGGCCTATGAGCAATGAAAACTTACCAACCCTTCATTATAATGCTATTTTAACCTTACTTTATATTTATTTTTTCATATATAATTTTTTTTTCTTTGGGAAATGCATTTACGCACCCCGCCTGTGAGACACGGGAGTGTGGGACTCGCCGGTAGTACCAGAATACCCACTAAAACCCAGCGGAGCCCTCGTCATTCGAGAATGGAAGGACCAGAGGTTCGTTGTGGCATTCCACTCTGGCCCCTCCGAATGAAGCCGGCTCAAAAGTGCACTACAGGGGGAGGAGTTGGATAAACCTCCGTCTCCTGTTTCCTATTCCCCTCTGTCCGGGGTACTGTGCTTCAGCTGCATTCGCTCTCTCTCTCTTTGCCGTGCCTCCTTTAGCGAAATGACAGTTTCGCAGAAGGTGGCAGCAGCATTCCAGCCCCGCTCGTTGACAAGCATTGCACCTATAATACTTGCCAGCGAGAGGTCTGCACCGAGGTTCCCAAGCAGGATATTCGGCCACCGTGTGGTGCGCTGTGTCCACAGGACCACCACACTCGTGGCAGATGGCCGACGGCTCACAGCCAACGATTTGGTGGACGTATTTTCCAATGCAGCCGTGACCGGTTAGCACCTGCACCGAACGGTAGGAAAGCACTCCTTGTCTTCTACCCAGCCATTGCTCCAAGTGAGGGTGGAATGTCGCAATTATGGCCCCACTGGCTGTTGGGGACCCGAGGTCCTGTTTCCATGCTTGGATCAAGGCTCTGTCGGCAATGATCTTGACCCTCCTAACCTCGTCGGCATTAGGTATTTCCCCTCTGGCCCTCGCAGCTACTCTGCACTGGTAAGAAGCTGCGAGAACTTCTGTTTTCAACTCCCAAGGGGGATCGCCCGCCAGCAGGGTTGCTGCCGTCCACGAGACTCATATATAATTTGCCTGACACGTAAAAAAATATTTCCATACCGTGCCACAAAAAGTTTCTCCTTAAAAATTACGATTCAGTTTAATACATCCGATTTCGTTCGCCAATAAAATGATATTTGACATTATTTTTTAAACCGACTTCGCTTCTTCTGAATGTAACGGTATATTAATTCGAAAGTTCATATTATCACTCGTCTCTGAGCTCAAGTATATGTGAGTGTTTAAATCAAGTGGACTTATATCATAAATAATGGTAGTTTATGTTGCAATAACAAATTTACCAAGGACAGTCTAATAACTAAAAAAGGCAATTAAATCCATTTGTATATTATATGATTTTTTATCTGAGGTATTCATTATCTGTGGCGGAACCCAGCTGTAATCGGTCCTAATTAGACAAAGTTACGCAAACTATTCAAGTATTGCCTTCGAAGATATTTCACGTACGTCTTTAAGGAACACAAATAATATTTGATATTTTGAATATTATATGGCACACTATGTCAGTAATCTGTGTAATAAAGGCATCATCAGGGTGATATAATATCACCCTGAAAGAAATTATATATGCCTTCACTAAAATCAGGATTGTGGATCGATCCGACTCATTACATAGTGCGCCTGCTGATCGGATACAATATGGTTGATAAATTTTTATACCTGGGTTCGGCAATATCGAGCAGGTGTGGGTCTGGACCTTGAAATCAGACGATACATAGGCATGGCGAAGTCCGCAATGAGCCAATTATAGAAGATCTGGAAGAATCGCAACAGGATAAAAATAAACATTGTCAGGACTCTGGTTTTCTCGATTTTCTCTACGGCTCAGAAGCTTGGACACTCAAAGCGACTGATTGAGAATGGGTAGACGCCCTTGAAATGCGGTGCTGGAGGCGAGGATCTCCTGGAGTGCACATAGAACGAATGTTTCTATTCTAGAAGAGTTAAAGGTAACTCAAAGGCTTTCCGCGATATGTCTAAGGCGACTACTACAGTTCTTTGGACATATCAAGAGATAAACTAAAGAAACTCATCTTAACCGGAAAAATGTTAGGCAAAAGACCCTGAAGCCGAACTCCGAAGCGATTGTCCGATCAGGTAGCGGAACAGCTGGATACCAAAGCCAGTCTGGCCACCCATATCGCTACCGATCGGCAAAGATGGCACAACCTGCTTCGTCGGAAACATCACAATGCTCAACGGTGAGCGGTGACCAGAGAAGGAGGAGGACACGTTTAAAGAAGTGAAGACATGGCTTAGATCTTAATGTTATTCAATGTAATGACTTTGAAACACCATCTCGGCGATTCGGTCTGTCCTGAGGCTGTGGTACTCTAGAATCTTTGGGGTCGTGATGTTCCAACTTGCACAGATCTTGTACTGGGCACGGCTGCTTTGGTTGGTATCAGCTATCGTCAAAACCATGGCGAGCAATGAGGGTTTCGTGGGGGACGGTTGTGATGTGTGCGGATGGTTTTCTGTTACGAGGATATGAGGTCAGTGAGAAGGCGACGGAACGGTCGAGAGGTATCTCCTTGCGCTATTAAACGGATAAAGATCAGGCACAGATGCGTCGATCACATCTGCCGCCGTACAATGCCATTTCAAGGCAGCAGATACAAGGCCTGCTATCTGATAAAGAGGTTCCACGAGAAGGCTGGTGACATGTCGGGTGCTCGGAGCAGAACATCTTCGGAGCCTAGGGTCGGTAAAAACAAAATAACCAGTAGGGTTAGTACTATTAGAGATTCCCGGGACTTCTTCACCAAATAAGCTTGGAGCATCGTCAGGTTTTGGCTGCTAGAAGTCCGATAAGCAAAAGGCTTCATGGATACCCGAACATCCCCGGTGGTGATGCAGATAACCCTGAAGATTTCCCGACGTTAAAAAAAGTTCTAATAGCTTTGCATTTACCGTCATTTTATACATGCATTTTAAGTATTATTATATGCTTCAAATTTATCCAAAGCATCAGACATTATGACATAATTATACATTTAATATTAATTTATATTCTATTTGATAGCTTGTCTGAAATAGATTGCCCCAACTACTAATATATTTTTGACTAATAAGTTATATAGCATTTTATCAAACATTCGCTTGGTTTTTGTTAGATTTCAGACGGATCTGACCTTTCACTGTCAACGTTCTGAGTCAGAGTTTAGAGGTCACTACGAGTATACATTTACGAAAAATATTCAGTTGCGTAATATAATGAAATAAATAAACACTGCATCGATAGCTAACAAGTACTTCAAATATATTTTTCATTGTTTTTAACATAACAACTATAGTTTCTTTTTATAAACAAGCTAAACGTTCTTAAACTTGTATAATAATTCAATTGAATTGGAAAGCCTTTTTTATATAAAATTAGATGCGAAAAAGGTGGTACAAGAAAAAGATATACAGATATTTTTTTGTACCAATGAATATTAATAACTAAGAACTTGTCCCAGACCTTATACAGATATTAAAAATTCTCGAATGTATTAAGGCTTCAAAGGAACCGAGGAATTCCAGTCTGATATTCCACGTTCGTCAAAACCCGTGACTGAGTTTGTAGATTATAATTTGAGGCCTCTATTAAATGGAGGGCGATGTGTAGACATGCATTATGCAACATTCCCACGTTATTATTACATTGACCCTGAATGTTACAAGTGTTTGGTGACCATTACATCCAGAAACAAACTATGTTACGAAACGCTATGTCACCTAATTTAGTTTCAATGAAACTTCTTAGTTTATATCCAACGAAATTAGCACTTTAAAGAACACTGAAAATGCACGTCTTTGAACTCTCGCTGCCTTATTGGCCTTGGCTGCTCGATCGAGCGCCTGCACCATCACCCCCCACTCCATGGCTAATAAATCATATTAAGATTTTAATGTAATATATTATATAGATATTATAAACACAAATAGGAACTTAAATATTTCTTTATAAAAGGAGACCGCTTCCTAAAATGAAGACAGGCAATAGTGCTAATGACACCTTTGATTATGTATCGGAAAAAAATCGACCTTGAATAAAAAAAATTAAAAGTGTTTGCGCACATAGTACACATGTCAGAAGTGAAACTTCTAGGGCACACAAATTTTGAAGTCTTTTTTTATGTTTATACAGATGTAAAACTTTAGATTTCCGAGACTTAGAGGGAGGGAAAAAGGAAGATATGTTAGGAATTGAATTCTCATTAATATATTGGGAGTCGAAAATTCATACAAATAATTGATTTCAATCTCAAATGATGAATTGTAAATAAAAATGCCACGTGTTTTTGTCAATATCAGAAATTGGTAATTGAATTTTGTTTTTGCATTTATAATTTGGAAAACAGAATTTAAGAAAAATGAAAATCAAATGAAAGTCCACACGTTATTTGTCTATATTAAAACTACCTAACATTCAAAGGAATTAGGATAAAAAATGCTCTACATCTTCCTGACGCTAATCAGGCGATTCATCCGTAAACATTTTACTTCAAAAAAATCGTATTTTTAAAATTTAGCATTGTTTACGCTCCATCATGTTAGTACAACTAAATGAAGCGATGTGTTTCGTTGCTGGTTTATTTTTAAGTAAATTAACTATTTTTTTTTTAAATATCATTTCATTTAGCTATACCGTCAGGTTTGAGTGTAAATAATACAAATAAAACGTTTTAAAAATATTATTTTTTAAAAACATTTTTTCCGTCCCATTGTTACTATCGTCTGTCGTCGTTATCAGGAGCGGTCTCCTAACACCTCTTATATAACATTGATAGCTTCTGTCTGTTTACGAGCGGCTAACGCAGAGACGGTGGGCTATAACGCAGGGTGTGGGGGCTTTGAGGGAGTTAAATATTTTGTGCGCGAAAAAGTATTTCTCCAATTATTTACTAAAAATCTATCCTGTTAACAGCTATGACTGTAAAAGGACAGTAGCAAAGTGGTTAAAGGAGCTTAACTACGATGATACTGAAGCCTTTATTAAATTAATACACTTAATGCTGGGTATAGTAGTAGCTCACAGATACTTAGACACATACAAAAGCACGCACGCATACACACACGCACACACACGCGCACACACGCACACACGCATTTTTATTTATTAATAATTAATTTTAAGCTTAACTCTTTTGTCTTTTATTTTTATAACTTTGTGACTAATACTTTGGGGAGGGCGAGATTTTCTGACACAGGTATCTAGAAAATCTCTAGAAAATGTAAACCTAGTGTGTGTTAAGTAAGAAATTGTTATGACAATAAACTTTTTAATTTTTTTTTTATTCTAAGAAATCTACGAGTATTTAAAATATATGCTGTAAAAGATCAAAACAATGCTCAAGGTAACTAACGTATTTAATTTGAAAAGTAATAAGTCCGTGTGTAATAGTCTGTGGAACACTGGCGCTATCTGGCGTGGGGCAGAGTCAATAAGTGACAGTCCGGTCCGTCTCTCGGCAGTTCTCGAGTGGCGGTCGCCCGGAGTGGTCGACTATTGAAACTGTCGCGTTCCTAGCTATTATTATTAATGAGTTTGTGTAAATTGATATCGGGAACATTAAGTGATTGAACATTATAATCCGAGTTAATTAATAAAGTGTTTGATTGCACCAATATTTCCCACGAACGCCCACAGAATAAGAAATTAAATAAGGAATCCAAATAATGACGATGTCGGCGGGGAACCCTACGCCCCTGTGCTTTATACTTCTCTCTTATTCTCCGACATGTATATAAACCTTCCTCAAGAAAGTCCTTATTTATCGGTGAAAAGCGCATGAAAACCCGTTCAGTAGTTTAAATGTATATTCAGTTTTTATTAGTATATACAATCGAGTTTATAAACAGACATTATAAAAACCTTTACTGTATTTATAAATGAATGAAACCGACCTACTTTATTTCCGTTATACGTTTAGTTGTTTAGCGTCATATGACTCATATTCCGTGTGAAATCTAGGAAAAACCACGAGAAAAAACCACGTGGCGTATGATACAGGTTAACAGATAATTAAACACATTCAAATAATGTTTATTGCTTAATTAAAAACACTTTGCGTCATGGAAATGGTAAATGATCATTTGTTGATTAGAATTTAACAAAACCCAAATATATTCGTCAGGGGTTTTGTATGAATGCCTTAATATTTATATCACTTCTGAGCTTCCGCTAATTTAATCGCTAATATCTTCTAAGATGTCCATGATAATATACAACGTATAAAAAGTAAAGTAAGTAAGTAGCAGCCCATTAACGTCCCACTGCTGGGCACAGGCCTCCTCACTCATACGAGGGAGGGTTTTTAGAGCATAGACCCACCGCGCTGCTCCACTGCGGATTGGCAGGCATAGTACACAAGTGTACTCTCTATTCCTTCACTCTCATAGTCTGACGTGACGGCAATCCGACACGACCGGAGAGAGATCAGGCGCAGGACCGATGGCTTAACGTGCTCTCCGAGGCACAGGGGTGGATCACACCGCCAACTTCCCAACTTCGGGCAAATATTGAGAGAATCTTTATAGAAAACTCAATATCTATTTCGAATTGGCTCGACCCGGGACTCGAACCCAGGACCTCATGGCTGTAGTCGAACATCCTAACCACTAGACCAATGAGGCAGTTATACGGGGTCAGACGCCTCGAGGGAAGCCAGTGGCCAAGCTGGTATTAAAATTGGCATTCATTCAGATGAGACTTCGGTCTAATACGATGCTGTGTGATACAACGTATGTAATGTATTTATTTGTATAAGGAGCAATACTTTATTGTATAATAGATAAAAGATAAAATGGTTACTGTGGGTTATCTATTAGAGATAAATATATACCATGACGGACTTTTTTATCGATCTTTTTAAGATATATAATTCTTTAGCACATCAATTCGTTTTCAGCGAACAAACATATATATTTGTTACGAAATCGCTTTAAAAATATTTGAATTTTTCGTCTTTTTTTCTACTAAAATATATACTTTTTTTTTCTATACATATACTTCGTCTTTATGAATCACTCTATTGCTGTAAAATGTATGTCTATGTTAAGATATATGCTGTATTAGAGCCTCTTCCTACTCTTGTTGGTCCCAAATGCCAGGATTATCTGGAAGAAATCGCTAATGAGCAATAAGACCGCCCAGTTGGACCTTCGTAGTACCTAATGAAAGAGTAATTGTACATTTCTTTGTATGCTGGTATTCAATAAAGCATTTATCTCTCTATCTTCAAATTCAAATGATGACCATGATGATATTAAAGAACGACATAAAATTTAAGGCTTCGAGACGTCCTTCGGGCCCTATCCTGAGAAGAACCCACAGCAAACTGAGTCGGGTATACTCTTTTATAGTCACCAATGAAATTGTATTTAGTTTTAAGTTATTATTCCTACGTTTTTTTATCGTCTAAAAAGAAAGCTACCACTAAATTGGTATGTTAACGATAGTATAATTAATTAAATTTGTAAATTCATATATCTGAGACTCGAATCTGGTACCTCTATATTATTTGTCAGTATAAAAAAAAATATTATTAGATTTGCTAACAAGTATCATCTGTAGCTGACATTTTGTCTAAAACCTGTTCAACGACTAAAGATATTTCGATCATAAAAAGCCTGTTTTAAATAATACAGGTTCTATTTTAGGTAAATTTCGCGGATATTTAATAAAAAAAAACTTAAATGATCTATTAATTTTGTGAGTAAGCAACAGATTACGAGAACTTAAAAAATAAATACACGTACTTCGGGTCAAATATGGCTATTCTGCGGTTTTATGCCTATTTTATCTAAAATAAAGGTAACATTAACTCCTTATAATATCAGCTATTTGTCAATGAAAGCTCGTCAAAATTCGCTCAGCCGTTTCGGAGATTAGTCGTGTAGAACAGATATATAAAAGTATTTTCCTTTTTTACATAAGCATCGTATATATTTTAGTGTAGATTTAATCAAAAGGTGTATATTTGAAATTTATGATGTTTTTAATCTTATCATATAAGAAAATTATGCTTTATTTGTATAAGATTTGCTCTTATTCATTTATATACATATAAAAAAGAGAATAGTTCAGATATAGACAAAATACAATGTGAAGAATAATAGCTAATTATTTATAAAGACGCGCCGCTTACTTGCTAAAGTATTAACTTTTTTTCTTCGAACTGTGTTTACCCTCCTGGCTTTTATAGCGTAATCGGAAAGAAGGATGGACTCTTAGAGAGGCCGCCACTTTTCCAAGGTCGTCTCCTGCGAGAACGACGTTATCATATAACATCATATCAGACAATGAGATGGGGACGATGGAACTGTTCAAGAGCGTCCCCGGGAGCGTGGGTGGAGTCCACGTCCGAGAGACGTCAGAAAGTCCGGCGGAGTCGGTGTGTAAAGTTTGCGTTAGTGTCGGATTACCTGATATAGTAGATTGTCGATTATCGTCGAATCATCGGGGTCGTTAAGGACATTCTTGGGTCTTCTCCTCCTAGGCGGAACATTGAGAAGAACCCTATAAGAGGACGCGTTAAGCACTAATGGGTTACTATGTTTAATGGCTCTCACGAAATAATTTTCGGAGAGCGTTTTGAAAGGTCTCTTTATCGTGGGGTATTCTAAGTCCCTATGCAAATCAATGCTTCAGACGTACCAGGGGCATCCCGTAGCCATCCTCATCAATCTATTTTGGAGCGTCTTCAGGCGAGCCAGTCTGCATTCTTCCACGTATGCAAAAAGGACGCTGCCGTAAGACATGGAGTGGCGAATGTAAGTTTTGTAAAGTGTCACCTTGTGGCGAAGTAACATTTTACTCTTCTTGCAGATCAGAGGGTATAATCTACTCAGTACAAACGCTGCTCTGCCACGAACTTGGCGTATGTGCTAGTTAAAGAGCATGGACTTGCTCCCAGATATTTAGCTTCTTAACGCCATGGGATATCCATGTCGTAAAGCTTAATGTTTGGCAGTTTATCATTCTAAGTCTTCTTTGCACATGTGAAAAGCACTGCTACACTTTTGTCTGGGTTCACCTCGATTCTCCATTTGCGGAACCATTCAGCGGTGCAATTGGTCGCTTTGGATTGGAGTCTCAAGATGATCAGATTGGTATCTCGTGACGTGGTGAAGAGAGCGGTGTCATCCGCAAATTGCGCTAAGTGTAACGAACCCTGGGCTTGGGAAGTCATGGGTGTCCAGAGTGTAAAGTAGTGGTGAGAGCACAGAGCCCTGTGGAACTTCTGCTCTGAGAGGGCGCGCCGAGGACAGAGTGCCCTCGACGGGATATCTAAAGGAACGGTTGGGGAGATAGTCTCGTATTAAAAATACGAGTCTATCTGGCATTTGAAGGTGGTACAGCTTGTAATCAAGCCGACATGCCACACCTTGTCAAAGGCTTTCGCCACATCGAAGAAGATTACACCGGTAGGACCTCTACCGGTGTGGAGTATTAACGTTTGTCCGTTCGATTAGTTGGTGGGATTTCAACATGGAATTAGCGTCGGTGTAAGAAGTCAGCTAGTCTTTTATGTCGAAGGGGCACACAACTAGCTTTTACAACAAGACTAGATTAACAAACAAACAGATTGGTGTAGATTAGTGGTACGAAATTTTTGACTTTGTTCATCATATATTATAAAATATATTTATGGTGTCCGCAATTAATTTTTTAGCAAGGGTGTGGGTGTTGGCAGAAACAAGCTTCGAATTATCTCACCGCAGAGGTCTATGACCTTAAAGATTTACTAGAGGTCGCACAGCAGTCAAAATTTGACAATAAATCTCAGAGAGCAACTGTTCTATAATAATATAATATATATCGTAATATGTGCATTAATAAAACTTATTTAACAGATCATTAAAACATTAAATAATATTTGTAATTTGTATGAACGTGCGATGAATGTTACTACTGTCTCGCTCGCACACTGGGGCGTCACGATTGGATGAGTTAACAGCACTTCCTCCAGACGTTACTATTGTGCGGCTGTTTATTTAGAATTTATTTTTATTAAAGTTTGATTTTTTTATTGCCAGTAAAGTCTAAAAGAAGATGTCTTTTGCAAATAAGCTATCTGTATTAGACGAAAGTAGTCTTTTGATGAGTGTATAGTTCTCGGTACAGTAGTAACTATTGTGCGACTGTATATTTCTGTAACATTATTTGATGTATTATCTGCGTAGTTCCCTAGCCAGTAGCGATATGGGAAAAGCTGTTAGACAATAATTTCTATATCGCGCAGGAGTTACATTGCTTTTCAAGTAAATTGGATGTATAGTTTCAGGAAAATCACGATGAGTCAGTCAGTCAGTGGGTGGTATATATATTAAAGGTAGATTGGAATCACAAAAAATATTGTAAAGATTTGAAATCACGTTGTCTCAGGACAAAATAAAAATTAGATATAACAGATAAGAATAAGTTCATTTTTTCTACAAATTATCACAAAAAAACTATTGTTTGTGCGTGTAATGTTAGATCTTTTTAAGGATTAAGTTTTCTATTGTGTACATAACTGTTGGTACTATTTTAATACTAGTTATTGCTTGCGACTTTGTCTGTGAACAATGAGGAAAATGCCAATATATCTAGATTCCTATGCTTTTATGCACAAACCCTGAGCCACAGGTCAGGAGTGTAGGGCCCTCTTCATCCTTGAATGAGGTGCCAGAGATTCGGCTTTCGCATTCTTCCCTGGTGTCCTGGATGAGTTCGACTGAGGATTCACGCAGGTGGGAGGAAATTTCGCAAACAGGCTCTGCCTTATCTAGTACCTCGATTGATATGGCAAATTAAATTACTAAATTGTATTTTCTAATTTGTGACAGTCTAAACTGGTGGGAGGTTTCGGTCGTGACTAGTTATTTAACCCAACAGCAAAAACACTTGTCGTCAAGCAAAAAAAAAATCTATAAACTCAAAACTATAGCACGGATTTTCATGCGGGATTCACCAATAAATAGCAGTTTCATGTTTCTTTTATTGCTGACTGATGCTAAGTGATGATATAGTTAAAGATGGAAGCGAGCTAATCTGGTAAGAGGCAATTTACCTCTTATGGTTTCTACACGGCGTCGTATCGGAACATAAATCTCCTAGTGAATCATCTTTGCTGGTAGGGTGGTGATTAGCCACTGCCGAAGCTTACCACCAGGCCAGAATTAGACAAATTAGAAAATGTTTTTTCCTAAATTCGCCCTACCGAGGATCGAACCCGGGGCCTCTGTTAGCAAAAACCAGTACTCTCACCACTGCAGCAACGAGGCCGTCAAATTGAATTGTTGTAAGTGTCGAAATGAATCAAGCCTGGAGCTTTCATTGTAAAAGGTGCCTAATCCCATCTTTTAAACATAACTCCCTCTATCCATTGTATTATATACAGACTATAGGAAAAACCAGAACAATAAAAAGCTTTAATGGCTGTTTTCGTTCCGATGTCTCTGATGAAGATTTCATAACATTAATATTGCAAAAAAAACCAGCTCGCGACGAAGAGCTTCTCGAATGTACTAAATATTGGTTCGCTCCTACATCACAGTTGTATGTCGTAAAACAAAGTTAACTCTTTAAAAGTGACATTAAATGATTTATATTCATTATAATTTGGATAATCC
Organism: Elymnias hypermnestra; assembly: GCA_015832385.1. NCBI lineage: Eukaryota > Metazoa > Arthropoda > Insecta > Lepidoptera > Nymphalidae > Elymnias > Elymnias hypermnestra. The sequence continues at coordinate 1,730,587 of JACTOM010000869.1, read as the reverse complement.
AAGTATTTGATCTATAGTAATAAATTTTTAATGCTAATTGGTTTGTACATGCAGTTTTGAAGATTTCAAACACGTTAACTTATGAATCAAATGCGTATTTTTGAACACACACTTCGGTATATTTTAAGTAATCTTATAAAAGACATTTCTAAAGGATTAAATGAAATCATTAATAAAATACGAAGCAGCTTAACTTATAAACAAAATATAGACGTCTCATTTCTAAAGATATCAAATACGTTTATTTATAAATTGGATTTGAAGTTTTAATGACGCATTTTCAAAGATAGAGACTAATAAATACACTAGTTTTGTCGGTCTCGCTGGCGCAGTGGTATGAGTACTCGCTTTACTAACAGAGGTCCTGGGTTCGATCTCCTTTAGGAAATTGCACTGGCTAGTCACAATGCCACCAGCAAAAACGTACCGCCGAGCAAGTGTCTGCCGGTACGATGCTGTGTAGAAACTACAAGAGATAAATTGCCTCTTTTTTAATACTCTTTATTGCACATTAATAAACAGAAACTTACAAGTAATAGAATCAAATGTACAAAAGGCGGTCTTATCGCTAGATTGATTATCTAACCTCTTGCCAGATTAGCGCGTTCCCATCTTAGACTGTGCCATCACTTACCATTAGGCGTGATCACAGTCAAGCGGTAACCTGTCAGCAATATAATAATAAAAAAAACTTATGAATAGAATACTAAGATTTGAGTCCACAATTGTAAAGATTTCAAATAAGTTAAGTCCTAAATTGGGTTTGAAATTTTAATGACGCATTTCTAAAAAAGAAAAGATATGATCACGTAAGTGTAATATTAAAATAAGTTTACTTATAAATGAAATATTAAGATTTGAGCACACAATTCTAAACATTCCATATATGTTAATAATTCAGTAAAATAAAAACATTTGCTTGTAATTCTATAGATTTCAAATATGTTAACTCATAAATGAAACGCAGAATTGCCCACGCATTTCTGAAGATTACTATTAACATATTGGTAATCCTATAAATAAAATGCGTACATCTGATCACGTAATTCCAAATAACTTAATTTTGTAAGTAACATTTTCTAATAAGTTAAGCTATAAATAACTTGACAATATTTAATAATAAAATTAGAAGGAACGACGACGCGTTTCTTATGATTTCAAATTCGTTAAATTATGAATAAATTGTTGACTAAACGCTCATGATTATTTTAAATAAGTTCAGTTTTGTATAATAAAGCAAAATATCTTAAAAAATAATGACTTACCAAATCAAAAAATCCAATATCGTCGTCTTTTTTCTTTACACCCATATCGTAAACGTTCCCTTTTTGATTCACAAACCTTTTGCTCTGTCCCTTCATAACGGATTTTTATTTAAAAAAAAACTATACACAAAGGTTACATAGAAAACCAATACACGTGTCTATTAATAAAGTTAAATTTTATAGAGAGTTTTTGTATGTTTTATTAATAAATTAATTGATTGTAGCGGTGTTTGTGGAGTCGGTGTTTTCGCGAACACGTCCGCTCCACCGGCGCCGGTTCATATAACTGGTTGAACATAAGTTTGCGCCAAACGTTATAGAATGTGTAACCGACGCTACGGGAAACCCCTTAAAGCTTTCTAAAACGACAATTTGCTAGTGTCCCGCATCCGACGAGGAAAATCATACCAGTTTTGTATCGATTTATGTATATTTTGAAGCAAAAGATTTATAAGAGGGCATTGCATTTATCAATCTTGCAATAGTGTTTTCCTTATTAAAGGTAACCATAAAATTTAAATCAAAATATCCTTTATTCAAGTAGGCTTCCAATCGTCCACGGTCCGTTTCTAACGAATCTACTACCGGTTTGGAAGGACCAAGTGGAAGAGGTAAAAGAATATGCGTACTTGGGATCTAAATTTACGAAAGATGGAACAAGTGAAAGTGATATTGAAAGGAGAGTGAATGCAGGAAATATGGTAAATGGTGCTCTCCACGTCTTTATTAATAGCCTATCTTGAATTATAATGTTCAATCACTTAATATTCCCGATATCAATTTACACAAACTTATTAACACTAATAGCTAGGAACGCGACAGTTTCAATAGTCGACTAGTCCGGCCGACCGCCACTCGAGAACTGCCGAGAGACGGACTGCCACTTATTGACTCTGCCCCCACGCCGATACAAAGATGGCGCCAGCGTTCCACAGACTATTACACACAGACCAGCGATCCACAGATTCTTGCACTCCGACATATATAAAAGATGCTTTATAGAAATTAAAGATGGTGTTGATTTTGTAATAAGTAATTAATTTTTGCTTTAAATTTGTGTTTAATTATGTAAAAGCATTCTATCAAGCAGTTAATGCAATATGAATAGTTGAAGAAACTATGCAAGCATCCTTGGAGTTGATACCGAGATTTTATGGATATTAAAAATGAAAACACCATGTTAACATGTTAATATAAGTTTTTTTATGTGAAATTACTCTATCAAGCAGTTCTTGTTGGGAGAAGAAAGTCTCCGTAGATATAAAAGATATTATATACATATACATTTCCTCATAAATAATTAATTATGTGTCTAAATACAAGTTTGTTTACGTAATAACACTCTATATAGCTTATATTTGTATAACGTGTGCTATAGTATTGTACAGACGCTTGGAATGTCTCCTTAGAGTTGATTACGCGGTTTTTTGTAGGTTTCAAAGCCTCATATATATTAAAGATGTTTTATATCTTCTCATAAATAAGTAATTTGTGTCTTAATTATGTTTTTTTTACACAAAAACAGTTAATCTAGTCATTACTGTGAGATGAATGCCCTAGTATTGTTAAGACATTTAGAAAGTCTCTTTAGAGTTGATACCGGGGCTTAACGTACGTTAAACCCTCTTATTTACATTAAAGATGTCATCTATCTTCTCATAAATAATTAATTTTAGGACTAAATGCAAGTTCTTTTCCGTAGAAACTCTTTATATAGCCATTTTCTAAACTGTATGCTACAGCATTGTAAAGACGCATGAAAAGTCACCTTAGAGTTAATATAGGCGTTTAACACATGTTAAAGCCTGTTATATATATTAAAGATGTTATATATCTACTCATAAATAAATCTTCTTGCGTCTAAATACAAGATTTTTCAAGTAGAAATACTTAATTTAGCAATTTTTGTATCATAAATGTAACAGTATTGTAAAGACGCTTGGGAAGTCGTATAGTTAACACCGTGGTTTAACACACGTTAAATTTTGTATAATGTATGCTATAGTATTGTAGAAACTATTGAAACGTCTATTTATAGTTGTTACCAGGGTTTAGCACAAGTTAAAACCTCATATACATTGTTGTTGTATGATGTTATTTATTTTCTCATAAATACATACATACATAGCATCACGCCTCATTCCCTTCGGGGTAGGCAGAGACAACATCCTTCCACTTGCCACGATCCTTGCATATCTCCTTCGCTTCTTTCATTCTCATTAAACCTTTCATACAAGTTCGTCGGTTTAGAGTACTCTTGACCTGGCCGTTATTTAAAATGTCCTGGATTTGGTCCAGGAACGTTCGCCTTGGTCTTCCCCTTCCAACTTTCGCATTCACTCTTGACTCATAAATCCTTTTTGTCAGTCTCCTTTCATTCATTCTCTCTACATGCCCAAACCATCTAAGCATACCTTTCTCAATTTTAGTCACTACGTCTTCTTTTATACCACAACGTTCTCTTATCACACTATTTCTTACTCTGTCACTCAGTTTTAATCCACTCATGCTTCTCAACGCCCTCATCTCTATCGCATTTATTTTACTTTTGTAATTCTTCTGCCATACCATATATTTTCTCATAAATAATTAACGCTTTAGTATTGTAGGGATGCTTGAAAAGACTCCTTAGATTTCATATCGGGATTTTACACACGTTAACGCCTCTTTTATATGTTAAAGTTACATATCTACTCATAAATAATTAGTTTTGTGTCTAAACGTGTGTATTTTTACGTATACTATATATAGCCTTTTTTGTATAGTGTATGCTATGTTATTGTAGAAACGGTTGGAACGTCTCCCAAAGAATTAATTCCAGGGTTTTTATAAATGTTAAAGCCTCTTATATGTATTAAAAGTGTTATTTATCATTGTAAATAATGGATTTTGCCTATCAATCCATCATTTTCTACTTTAATTTATTCCATCAAACAGTTTTTGCGAGATGAATGCAACAATACCGTTAAAGACGCTTGGAAAGTATCCTCAGAGTGGAGACCGGTTTTCGCAGGCTCCATTTCTACGGACACGCGAACTCTAGATGCCTTTATATTTATGTATGTCTGTTCATCACACATGTAAGTATACATACATATAAACCTGGGCAGTGTGTTTGTTATTTCGATGATGCTTTTTCTAGTTTGTAATTACAGTTATTTGCACGTATTCAGAACTTTGAACCATTGTCTCATTATTGTGTTGTATTTACCTTATTGTGTATATATATGAATCTTTATTTTATTAATAGGGGAATACATTTGTGATAAATAATAAGCATCTACATCACGAAAGGTATAGTACGTTAAATTTCAAGTTAATGGGCTAAATATTTTTGGTGTTTTTGTAATGCGACTAATTTCTCGAAGCAGAGACATACATCATCAAATATGTATACCGAGCTCGAAATACAAGTCAGGACGAATAATTTTAGTGATTTCCTGATGTGGTAGTGAGTGAGCGTTTATAGTTGATATACCTGGAACACTCTTGAATATGTGAAAATCCGTTTTAAGTGAGCGTCTACATCATGAAAGGAATATGTACGCCGATAATAAACTCAATCGGTCGATTAGTTTTGGAGATATCATGGATGAAGATATAAAATTTGTACACGTAGAAGAATCAGCGACGTTGCCCTAAAATTAAAACGAATACTCCAGTACTTTGGTCCTTCGAGCCGGATCATCTACAATATATATAATTATTGCAAGATTGAAGATATTTGCTATTCAGGAAGGTCTGCAGCGTATCGTCTACGCAAATAAGACAAATAATTGGTAAAGTTCCTGAAGAAGCCTCACAGTTATTACTAATACGTATAACGAAGGCTAAACTCAATAGCTATTTTAATCTCTTTCAATGGCATATAAAAGACTGATCAGTTTGAAGAGACTAAGCTTTATCTTAATCTGTAATAAAACTCGCTGACTCGCGTAACTTCGGCTGTGTACACTTAAATTAATTAATTTCTTATGTAACTTTCTTGACAGCCGGACTCAAATTTAATATCATCATCAGGCGTAGATCTGGCGATTGAAAAGTTCTGTAAAAGCCTACTTATTTGATTAGATACATTGTACCTGACGTCAAAGGTTTCCAAGAAAAATGTGACATAAATACACACGTCATAGACGACGATGCCTATAAGTTGCAGGAAGTGGGAAATTTTTTCCTTAACATAAAAAAATAGTTTTCAATTATTTAAATCAACAGATAAATGGCTTCATCGAAATACAATTTCTTTCCAAATTCTTTTTAAAACTCATCATGTCCGCGACTTTTCCCTTTAAAGTAGAAATAATACATTTTGTTCAATTTAAAGTCAATATTATTGTTAAAATCGTTCGTTTTCGTATAGCATATTTTTGTTTAACTTAGAGTCCTTATATAGATATTTATAGACTGTGTAGAAGATGTTTTGTTGACTTATAGCATATATATTTGTATGATTGTCATTTCATGGGAAAAAGTTGTTTGTGCAATTAAAGTAATCCCTGCGATTGGTAGGAAATAAAACGCCAAACATAGGACGTCAATTTGGTAAACACGTTCCTGCTTAACAACAGTTCGAAACGCGATACATAAATCCTCGTCTGGTGACAAGTAGACGGCGTAGCGGTGGAGTGAAGAATCTGGTGGCATTTCATTTATCCTGAACCGGCAAATCTTCGCAAGAGTGAGCTGCCGAAGGGGCTCACACATCATGTGTACAAATATGTAAAACTCCAGTCTGTTAGTAATTTCAAATTAACATTTACCAAAAAGTCAGGCGTGGATTTTTTGTTTAGTGAAGTCGCGGATTTGAATCCACAGCAGGCACCGTTAGTTGTTCTTTATAAAAATGTAATGTACGTGTTTGATTGTTCTTTCTAATCCATCATCAAGCTTTTTGTTTCTCTAAAACTACGTGTGGATACAGCTATAACTTGGAAGTAATTCAGCCGTATGTGTAGCCTTAGCTCTATAACTGCTATAAGTAAGGAGGCCTGTGCTCAGTAATGGGACCTTAAAAAAAGTTAAATCCGCTTACGCTCAAAAACGTTTGAATCGTTAGGAATCTGTTCGTTGGTAACAAATTTACTTCCAGTTCGGAAAGGTGATTCCACTGAGAAAACTGGCAAGAAACTCTCTTTTCTAGGTTACAATGTGTTTAGCTTCATGTGCTACTGGGATCAAGTCCATACATCTTGATCGTTTAAATAATCTTCAGCATTATAATATATTTTGTAAAAGGATGTTTTTCATATATTTCCCAATATTATGTGGAGGCAAATCCAAAACTGATTGCGGCAACATGTTGAAGATGCGTTTTCTCAACCTGACAAATGATTTCTAAACCTTCTTCGCCCTAAATTTGTTTTATAGTGTCAAAAGTATAACGAAGGTAAGTTTTCTTAAAAATTCTGATTACCCACGCAACTTTTTAAACTTTTTCTTATTTAAGAACCTCCTGCTGACTTACAACAAAACGATAATCGAAATCGTTCCAGCCGTTCACGCATGATACCATGACAGAGAAATTGAAGACCTATCGTTGTGACCGTTTCAATGGAAAACTTTACAATTTTATTTCACCTCAACCCGAGACCGAGTAACTTGCTAACCACTAGACTGACGGAACTCCTATTACATATATAAACATGCATATAATACGGCCTTTAATATTTACTTGTGGTTGACCACAATAAGTGCGATGTCGCGATTTTATACTATTCCTAACAAACATGCTAATAAAATTACATCAATGATATTATTTATGTCTACGAAATGGATTGGCGTATTGTTATTTTTTTTATAGAAATAAACTGTACGCTTATCCTACAGTGAAGCAAATACAAGCAAAACCGGTAAAATTCACGTGTAATAGCTTTATTTTAATCCACAAATTATTTTTTGTTAAGTCGAATATTTCATCAAATGCTGTTCGCTAATCGCGCTAAAACTCGAGAAAATAAAATACAAAGTAAAATAAAATAAAGTAAGATAATTCAAAATTAATAATAATAATTATAATTGGAAACTAAATCTATTTATTTGGACTGTGGTGCACGGAATGCCAAAACTTAAAAATTGAGCAATCAAAATTTTCTGTCAACGTCTTAATAATTATGTTGTCGGAGGTTCGTATTCTGTTCCAGAATCTTCCAATGCGCGATCTTATGATTGCATAAAAATCTGGTATTCTGGCATTAGCAAACATGGCAGATGCACTACATGATCGATGTAATCTCATCAGAATACGATACGCATTATTATATTGCACCCTGATGTTATTAACTGCACTTTTAGAAAATTTTGTCCAAAGCTGACAAGTGTAAAAGCATAGGCAATACGCCCGAAATAATGTTACTTTGACACTGTCGGTACATTTTCCAAAACGGCGTGCAATCATGTTGCATCTTACAGCCAGAGCACGGCGTTCTCTTTCGATGTCATTGTCATCCATAAAATTTTCAGTTAATATGTGCCCTAGATATTTGAACTGCTCAACCCTTTTTAATACATAATCGTCAAGGTAAACTACTGGAATGATTTCCGGACCTCTGCCTGAGCGGAAA